>QXVZ01012814.1:0-13038 GCA_008931825.1 Phallusia fumigata | reverse complement strand
GGACAAGATGTGACGAACTTGAGCAACAAACGAGGTTAAAGTCTAAAACAAGTCATGTCTCGGTCAAGTGCGGATTACTCAGTGAAGCACACAGTCTCTCCGGAGGTGAAAAGTATTTCTGCAAAGCGACTCTATCGGTAAGTTAGGCATTTTACAAAAAAGTTTCAAAAACTTATAATGGAGTTAAATGCCGTGAGCAATTCCCTTTCTGTTAAACATTGTCTAACAGCAATATTTTAATGTAAAATATGAGCATAAATCAGGCCATAGGATTGAGGTTCAGAGGATTTAAAAGTCAGGGATACAGATCAATAGAGTTAGATGGGTTTTTTTCAAGTGACATGCACATGCTGAAGCATTGCATGTGTATATATCAAGTTAAAGCAATTGCATATATTTATCATTTATGTCACAGTGGAGTCTTGGAGTGTGTTAAAAAGCTGGATGCTGGTCACCAACATCGGCGTAGTTTGATCAGTCTGTTTCAACCAAATCAAGTGAAGCTAAGGTTGGTAAAATTTGTTGGAAAAAGTAACANGGGATACAGATCAATAGAGTTAGATGGGTTTTTTTCAAGTGACATGCACATGCTGAAGCATTGCATGTGTATATATCAAGTTAAAGCAATTGCATATATTTATCATTTATGTCACAGTGGAGTCTTGGAGTGTGTTAAAAAGCTGGATGCTGGTCACCAACATCGGCGTAGTTTGATCAGTCTGTTTCAACCAAATCAAGTGAAGCTAAGGTTGGTAAAATTTGTTGGAAAAAGTAACATTTACTATTGACCTCCAACTTTACTCATTGTCAACAATGCTTGTACATTTGCAGGCATAAACTAAGAGAAGCATGTGAACGCTTGTTGTTCACCTATCCTATTGAGTACGGACGAAAGGCAGAAGAACTTTTGTGGAAGAAAGTCTACTATGATGTCATACATACAGTAAAATCTGGTCGCAAAGTAAGACTGTGTTTTGTTTACAACATCTGCTCCATGACTACTTATAATATCATGTAATGTTTATTTTCTACAATTTCACAGTTGCAAAGGCTTTTGAATGCATTAATATATTAAAATTAATTATATACAACATAATATACACTTTTTGTTTACAATTTAGTGCTACTAATTAGCAAAAGATTAGCCACATTAGTTAATAAAAACTGTAAAAAGTAGCAGTTAAAACCAGAACATCCTTTACTTTGGTGAAGTATTGAAATGTATTTTCCATTTAAACTTGTTATTAATGTGACGTAAGTACTGGTACTGAAAGTTTGTGCACATTAACCTTTAACCATGTTGTGTTTTCTTTATCAGTTCCAATCAAATGCTCCTGGAGCGTTACAACAACGGCACTTGGAGCCTCATTTCCGACAGTTTCTCTACTCTGCAATGGGCTTTTACCATTACTTGCTTTTGCGTTTGCAATCCAAAGTCAGTTCAGGGTTGGTAGAAATAGATTTTTCACTTGCAACGAGGCCACTGCATGGACGTAGCAACATGCCGTCTGGACATGGCAATTATGGAATGCCAAAAAATCCTCAGGTGCTTCAATTTAAAGTTTTGTGTATGGTTTAAAATCTTACATTGTCTGAATCTGAACACCGTTTTTATAAATAATGATTAAAAAAAAAATAACAAAAACAGGCCAGCAAACAAAGTTAAAAAGAGCGAATGTTTTCTGAGACCCCAGTACACATGCAACATAAAGTGTGTTGTAAATAATTCAAAACTATGCTTTATCTGGAACTTGCATCAAGTGTATTTAACATCTGTGGTTCAGGATACTTTCGGCTCTAACGTACCTTGGATTCTGTTCTGAACTCTGTCTGAAGCCAAAAATTTCTGAAAAGATAAAAAGCATGTTGCGTTTTGTACCAAACTGCTAACTTCTACTTTATTGTAACAGTAAAAAAAATTTGCAATTTTATTTCTGGCAGGATGAGGATGAAAATGATTTGGAGGAATGGATGATAAGTACGAGCTACAGAATTCTTGTCTGTCTTGGTGATTTAAGTAAGTTGACATTATATTTAGTTGATTCCCAGTTCAAGCTTCTTGCAGAGTCAGAAAGTATAGGTCTGACTCCTAAATTCTAGTATTGCTAGGATTCAGACTTGGACTTCTAGTATTGCCAGGATGCCAACTCTGAGTCTTATTCTAATGAGTTTGGTGTATTGCTAATATTGGTAAAAATGGCCTACAACCTTGCCATCACCTTCCTAAAATTTCCCAAAAACGAAATTGAGCAATACTGCTCAATTATAAAAAAATCTGCTACAAAGATTTAATTGGACATCCTATGACTTCAATGCTGGTTGCAAGACATTAAAAGATTGCTAATTTTAGCAAATTCTTGTGCTTTCTTTAGTATCAAACTAAAAAAACTACACATCAGACATCTGTAATTGTTTGTATCAAACTTAAGTTACCAATTTCAAAACTTTGAAACAAACAAAAACATAAAAGCTGTGGAAGAGCAAACGGCTTTTGAACGTGTTCATATTGATTGCAGGTAGATACCAAATGGAGTTTGGTGGCTCTCGTTCAAGACCAAACCGTTTTTACCAACTAGCACTTCTGGCTCGACCAAATGCTGGAATGCCACACAATCAAATAGCCACACTTTCTGGCCACCATGCCTGGTGGGGCCTCGTTGCTGCATATCACTATTGTCGATCGTAAGTTCATTACCTAGGTTTATTTAACAATAAATGAACAAGCCAATGTATAAATTTGGGTTTACTTTGGGTTGTCTTTTAGGTGTGCTTTGTTTTCGCTTGTCGCAGCATTCAATACATTTGCGTGTTTATTAATTATCAGAATTGTTAATACCGTTATCTGTGCACCCAAATTTATTTGTTTTGTGTTCTTGGCTTTGCAGAAAAGCTGTAGCGAATTTAGAAAGAGAGGGCCAACCTTAACTTGTACTAAAATACTCTTGTTCGATTCTGGAAGTCATAAATGAAAAATTTTAGGATCACTGTTACACAATATTTGGCTGGTTGCAATGTCCAAAAAAGCCAAATAGGCCAAAAAACATCTCAAAGATTAGTGAATATTAATTTGTGACGTCAAATGAAGATGTGACATCATTATAACAGGACACTTGTGCCTTTGGCCCATTCCTAATACTTGGTAGTTAGTACTGAGAACAACTATGTAATCCAACGTATGTATCCACATGTATTTATTTTACAGACTTCATGCCGAAATTACCTTCGAGGGAGCAGAGGGCAACTTGCAGAAACTGCTTGACCGCAATAAGAAGCTTTTCTACCAATTGCCAACTGAAGCTCTGGACACTATTGTATCTGCAGATGTATATAAGTAAGTACGTTTTGCATAGTTTCACCACGCTCATAACACCCAGTTAAAATCAGTGATTCCTGGACTCACACTGTTTTGCAAAATTAATTTTCCTGAATTTCTACTTGTTTTGTGTCACTTCAAAACTTCAAAACAGAGCCTTGGTCTGTATTTAAACTTTTAAAACACAGGCGCCAACTGTTTGATTGGTGACTGACGGCTGTGATCAACTATAAACAGTTTCAAAATGTTTGTCACTTCTTATCGGTTGGAAGGTTAATCCAATCAATCATAGTAGAGTGACGTAATAAATTTTGAGACTTTTGTCTTTTCGAAATTATAACATTCGCACGCATTAATTTCATCAAAACAGAAAACTAAACTAAATGGAACCGGACTAATTGTGCTTTAAATATGTTAATGCCATTTTTAGGTGCGATTTCAACGCCCCAATAGGGTAACCTATTATCAGCTTCCGGCTAGTCTATTGGACTGTTTTTTTTCATTGCAAGCCCTCATTAACTGATAAGAAAAGCCCGTTTGGCTTAAAAAAGATCTAAAGTTTTGATTTAAGGCTGTGCTTACCATCAAAGCAAGTCCTATAATGGCGTTGTGATACAAATTATATATAACCCGGTCACGGTTTACCGCAAAAAGCTTAAACCGGAACCGTTAAGAGCGTAGGAAATCATATAGTGCTAAATCATATTCCCTTTTGTAGGAAAGAACACACGAGAATTTTCATCATCTCTTTTCTCTATCTGTGCGACCTCTTGCGACCGAAAACCTATGCAACTGACGTGGAGATTGCTGGTAGGCTAAAACACCCATACGTTGAAGCTTTAAATCGTAAACTTGTTGCCAATGACTTCAACCGGTTAACGTTTGTTTCAGGCCTGTGCAAGCGTCTCATCGATGCTCTGATCGTCTGCCTAACCAATATTAATAACGACCCACCGGATTTCGAAGCAGACTCGGTTGGAGGTGTGTAAAGCGTTGGGCGTGTTGTTGTTTGTTACTCATCAACATTGTATCCCAATTGCTTCTTGTTCACTTGCAAAAAGGAAAGAGAATTGTTTACGTGGGCAAGGGTCGTGACACGGTTGTCACCCTAGGTGATTATTCATGGCACAGCAAGTGATTTACGAGTTCAAATCTAAATACATTTTTGAGTCAAGTTGAACGACCTGTACGTTTTTTTATCGTTAAGTGCAGTGTAAAGGCCGATTCACACCAGATGCAACTAGATCAAAAATCGTACCGCAAACCGGTAGACGCATCTGGTGTGAATCGGCCTTTACACTGCACTTAACGATAAAAAAACGTACAGGTCTTAACGATAAACGGTAGATATTAGCCTACTCTGTCCAGAAACATGAAGTAGTGACGTCATCAACGTGACACGCGAGGTCATTAACATTTTGACATAACTTGTAAACTGGCACAGTGCGTTGGAAATGCCGCTGCCGACCCCTAAGCCAATCCAACTTTAAATGTACAAAGTTAAAATATGCGATAACCGAGCCGTTCACCTACCTATCCCTATTTAGCACAGGTTATTTGTTTTCAGAAAAATCTATACGAGCAGCTGACACGAATTCTAGCATGAGCAACCGACAACTTGGGAACTCGAGACGGTAGGAGAATCATAATTTTGAAAATCGTCGAATCTGTTTACGCAACATTATTGTCTTAGTATTCCTGCCTCAAATTTGGCCAATGTATTTTCTGGCATTGTGATTAGTTTTTACACGAAATTCAAGTTATTTTAGGGGCCATGGCACCAAATAAGATCGAAAAAGTCATTTTTGTTTGTAACTTGTGTTTTCAACCAACTTGTTCGGACCAGTTTAAAACTATTACAAACAAACTGTTGTATACTTAAGAGACTTGGGTCAAATTATCCCGTTCCTAAATGGCCGATCTTTGCTTTTTTGCTACTTGAGGCTCAAAATACGCCCGTTCTTTGCGACCTTTACAAAAAGTTCACAAGTTGCCTTGCGGCTTTAGGGGTGAAACTATTAAACTTTGTAACTTTTTGCTTGGCAGACATCCAACCAGCGGTCAGAAACCAGAACCGGTTCCAGGCAATCCGGTTTCTCACCACACGAACAAACATCACCATTACATCCAACAACACAGAATCAACGAAGCTATCGTGTTTAAGATTTGTGTGCTGTGTCTAGTCAACGTACACGACCTACAGGTGAAGTTTTGCATTGATTTAATTGCGCTGTGTTGACGTGTGTTATCGTTTTTAGGTAAAAGCCATGCGGCTGTTTCTCTAAATATGCCGTGCATCTCATAATTGCCAAACTAGTGTATGGGTTAAAGTACTGTATTACCAAACTATCGGATGGAACTGTAGTCGTTTAAATGTGTTGTATCACAGAGATTTAGAATTTGTGTGCAAAGGTTTTTTTAGGCAATGTTTAATTAACGTAAATAACACACAACTCTTAGCACCGGAACTCTCTCTGTTATTACGTCAAACAGCTTGCGAAATATGCAATTGTATTCAAAATAAATTGAAATACAATGACAGATAAAGTCCAAAATACGTTTGGCGGCTTTTAGTGATGTTCAAAGTAGAATAACTGGCTATTCTAGAATAGTTGTTTAAAATCCAGAATATCGAATCCAAGTCTTATATTTCCGCCCTAACGCCAGCACAAACGTACAGGAATAGTTGAAGAGGTATGGACGCTTCTGACTTTTTGCTGATGCTGCGTAAAATTCAACCTCGTCTCCTGTTACTTGTTGTGCCCTTGACGGTATTATTTATTGTCACGTCGGACGCACGGCTGAGCGTTAACTAAAAAAGGAAGCTAGCGCGTTGCATCTGCGCTGTTGCGTCTGCGGATGGCACTCACATTAACGCAGAGTGCAGACGAATTTCGCACGCTCGTTTACACGCCGTTTTGGATGAAATAATATCGGTTCCAATTACCCGATAAAAAATACAAACCTAGGATTCTATATTCTACTTTACACATCCCTAGCTGCTTTTATTAGTGTGACATGTTTAATAGACGCCTAGCCAACGAATTCGAGAGTTTGTTTTTCCTTTTTCAGACGTGTCGTTCAAACCGTTCGTCTGCCGCCATCGCTTTCGCCCTCGCCTTCTTCTCCCATCTCCTCGGCCATCTCGTGCAGTGTTTGTCGAAAGCTGAACTCGCCAACAGTGCCCTGGCCAACGGGTCGGACTCCAAAGCTGAAGGTAAAGATAACACACCCACAGTGCTTGTTTCAAATCTGCAACGTTGTGATTATATATTTAAACCCCTGTTTGAAGTCAGTATTATTCCATACTGCCGTACCAGTTTGAAAATCGTTTAGTTCGATCCACAGTATTGTGCTTAGGTTTTAAATTCCAATGCAAATATGCTGTATAATGAAACACAATGTTGCAGAATTAATATTATGCAGAAATTGAGTTACGCCCTTTGGCTCCACTACATTTTGGGGTTTCATGTGGCCCCATGGAATAAATAATTACCCACCCTGGGTTAAAGGGTTCGTGGAATAAAATAGTTTGAGAACCACTGCGTTATGGGGTACTCGAGTTCCCGACCTAAAATATTTCTTTCGAAGGCGATGGAAAGAGCGCCAGGAACAGAAAGAGCAAAGTGAGAATGCGTCGGAGGAGGAGAGTGGGAGGGAGAAAGGGAGCAGCGGATGGAGATCTTAGCGAGGGAGAAGACACCATGGCTGGCGGAGATGCTGGTAATAGTTACTTTCTCATTTTTCAACTCGTATGAGTATTAAAATCTGACCTTGGTAGTTTTGCAATTAATTTGGTAATTTAAGTTCAAACCACATACAGGGAGTTTTTTAGTTTTTGTCAATTTTATGTTAAAACTTTAATTACTGTGCAAAAGTCGTACAACTTTTAAAACAGAACATACTGTTCAACTTGTTCGGTTATGGAGTGAAAACAAATCAGCTTATTTCTGTGCATGATGCGAACAAAATATAGGAAATTTGTAAAATACCAAAAAACGGCCAGGAGTCCCACATGTGTTTGACGTCATCACCAATCGAACGTGTGTGACGTCATGTTGAGTAGGCTCCATGACCAGGCGAAGACGTTGTTCAGTCAACCAGAAATTTGACGTCATGACCCCCAAAACTTCTTTATCTTGCCTCAGCTTCCGACTCTGAACTAACCGAAGACTCTGACACCGAATCCGAGTCCTTTTCCGAGTCGAGCGGATCCGGAACTCGCCTCAGTCAGGAGGATCTTTCCTCCCATGATGGGGAAGAGAGCGACACTCCGGAGGCAGAACATCCGGACAAAAAATTTCCTCCTCTCGAAACGAAGAAGTCGAACGCACCAGCGGGGGAACTCCCACAGCAAAACGTTGCCAGTCTACAAGATTTATCCAACAAAATGTTTCAGGTTGGTAGTGGTAATATTGTTGAAGTTGAATAAAACTAAACAAATTGATTTGCCAACCTTGGTAGTGGCTGTACATCGGACCTGGCTGTTGGGTAGAGTTCGAAATAGGACAGTGGATCCCAACCTTTTTTAATTCTTTTCCCGCTTTGGATATTTTGGAACTTTTCATTTCTCCCCTACGAGACAAGAAGTGATATAAAGTAATATTGAAAGGTTTGAAACCACTGGTCTACCTAAAAAGAAATTCTACACTTATCATACATATTCAACAACAAAGTGAAATCCTCCCCTTAACTTATATAATTCCTTCCTGGAGAGGAATTACTTTTCGTAAGGGAACCACTGAATTAGGAATTGTTTCCCGGGATCCCGAGATCTCGTTGCGGAAAAATTTCTAAGACTATTTTTTATGCTGGGGAATCCCAGTAATATATGTATTAAAACTGTACAAAGTCAAAATGGAGGTTAGAGAATAAGAATATGGCACATGTTTAAGTTGCAAATTTTCTTGTTTGTTGTGGTATAACTGCAATATGTACGCCAGTCCTTCGAGAAAGACGGGATTTCAGAAAGACGGGAAAAGACATTTTGCTTACATGCACTAAATATGCGCGTGCATGTATTTTTAGTTTTCGTTAGGGAAAGCATTACCAAAAAGTTTTATGTTTACGCAAGAGGTTGGCTATTCACGGTTCCAAATTCATACTCAATACATTTTGTGAGCCAAGTTATGCAACTTCTTTGTTTTAAAACAGTGACGTCATCAACATGGCACGCAATGCGGTTATTGTTGGACAAAACTTGTAAACTGACGCACTGCGTCAAACGGTAGCCTACGCCTGTTCTATGTATTCCCCATAGTCCAGTGTTTCTCAAGGGTCGCGAGGAGGTCACCAAGTGTTAGTAAATTTGGGTCCCAAGTAAATTTTACCTGTATCTTTTTAACCTAAAGCTTTGGCCAAAATAGTTGTAATAATAAAATATAAACTGACACCACTTGTTCATTCGTTAGGAGTTTTTTCAGCGCATAAGAAACATTGTGGCCCAGATTACATGTTCTGCATGCAACTTGTAGAGATTGGGGCGTAGAGATTGTGGGGAAAATGTTTTTTCAAACGTAAAAATAAGGCTGCCATAATCCAAATCTGATTGTCTCAATTTGTAGCCTTCTTCATTGCGCCGCAAGATTACCTTAGCCCCATCATTCCTTCAACACCTCAGTTCACCAGCAAAACCAGCCAAGGTCGTGGAAAAGGACAAGGCGGATGACGTCACTGCTGCGTCACAGGCGACTGCAGACATCGGCGTCGAAGAGAAAGGCGGTAATGTCACTATAGTTGAGATATTTACCGTTTTTGTCCATAGAAGCCCTGAAACTTCGTGTCATTCAAATTGCATTTATTTGACTAGGCAATGTCAACATCAACAGCAACGACGTCGAGATAAAGTCGATCCAAGTTGAACGAACTGACGCAGGTAATTATATTGCAAGTTATTTTTATGATTTTTTCGGTTTACGCTTTTGGTTGCCAATTCGTTGTTAAACATCGGTTGTTGAGAAGGAGAAATCACAGAGTTTGTTGTTCGATAACGAGTATAGTGTAGGCTTTATGGTTTCCTAAATGTGATCATGAATATTTTTTTTTGGGATAACTATGTTTGTTCTTTAAATTGCCTTAACATTTTTATTTTGCAAGCTTTCTGGCACAGTAAAACACTTTTCGACCGAATACATAAAAAACTTTGCAAATGAAATCTTTAATGGAATACACTATCAACCCACGGATTTTTTCATTCTATTTTACTTGTTGACTCCCAAAATAACGTTTGTATCAAACTATAGAAAAAGAAGCTTCAGTGAGGCGCCTACGTCACTTGGCGCGTCATCATCACGTCACTGCGGCTATGAAGCTGCTCGCCGATTGGCTGTGGGCCAACGAAAGGGTGGCGGTGGCGTGCGCAAAAAGTTCAAGGGCTTTGTGGAGTCGTCTCGTTTGTTTCGTTAACTTGCTACCAACTGAACACGAAATGATGGAGATTGGTGAGTTTATTGCTGGTTCGAGACGCAAACTGCAGGTACGTTCGGTGCTGCACTTAGGCTCGGTACTGCAGGTTCGCTAGGTGCTGGGATTGCTTTGAATGAAGTGCATGTTACATAACAGATAGGTTCGCTTCGTAGGAAAAACGTGTTTTGTTTCAGATGAAATCCGAGAAGATCCGATTTTATCCGAACAGCTGAAAAGCGTCACAACCAAACCCGAAGTAAAGAAAGACGAGAACGAGAAAGAGAATCAATCGACGGATGGAGCCAAACAAGGCATGAAACAAGCGTTTATTTGCAATTTCTCACAATATTAGAATTTTGTGATCGGCAATCTTTCGACACGAGGTGGAGCCAAAGAGGCATAATGCAAATGTCATGTTTTATCTTGTATGTGCAATATGAACAGACGCATTTATGATGCATATCGTGGAATCACCTACATCGGTTGATTCGAAACAAAAGACACGGACTTAAAGAGTTGCTTAATTAGAAACATCACTGCCAGGGACATTGTAAACAATGAATACACACATAATCACTGCGATTGTCGAAACGATTGCAAGACAGTGTATGGATGTTCCCGTCTTGAGCCCTTTAAAAGTGTTTAATAGAAAACTAAAGGCAAAGCGTTTATAGAGTACTCAGGTGCTGGCCCGGCGCGTCCTTAGAATCAGCACATGTTTTTATATTTAATCCAAATACTCAATAAACCAGTCAGTTGTCCATTTAACGAAATTTAACGTCAGCGTTTTGTTTTTTCCAGGGTCCGATCGAACGGGTGATAAGCAGCTTGCTGCTAAACCGAGAATATCGATACAGAAAAGAGAAAAAGGTAATAATATGCGTTTTTCAGCATGTTTGTATCAATAAGTCCAAAAGTAAACGTCGTATCCTTGACTTTACCTTACTATAATGCTTTGAGAAACTAAAAACAACAGATTTAAAGAAGTTGTCAATTCGATTGTTTTGCGCCCATGTATAGGTTTCGAAGCTTTTGGGTCATAACATTTTAAGGGCAAATATATTTCTACAATTGACAAAGGTAGAATTTTTTGCACCTATGGGCACACAAAAGCCTTTTATTTTTCCTTTTTTGTTCTTGCATGCTTTTGATCCACCCAAAAAGTTTCGGCCTCATAAAATTTTTGTGCACCCTTGAATTCGTTCTATTCGAAAAGAAACTGATGTTATTTGTTTGGCGAAATCGTTCTTCAATACTCGCGCTAATGAATGCACAAACTGATTTAAGTGAGTTTCTGCTAACAGATACAACCGTCGTTGCCACCAGTTGGCGCCAGACGCGCCCGCTTCCTGAAGATCACGTGATCCACAACATGAACGCAGTCCGCGACGCGAACGTGAAAAGTGGAATTGACTTGAGCAAACCCTACCTGGATATGACCGATGTACAACAGGTAGCAAACAATTATCGAAATATTGGTATTTGTGATGACATTTTTATCATAGTTTATTTTAAAATCTGCACTGCTGTAATAATATCGTGATATTTTGAGTGTTGATTTGAAGTCTTACTTGTTTTCAAAGTTCACAGTTAAGGATTCCGTAACAATAAAACCGCAAAAAACGCTGAAAAATCCCCCAATTTCGTTTTACTCCCAGCACGCTTGGGAAACTTTTTCAACATCGTTTGTCTGTTTCTGTAAAAAGGAAAATAAATGTGTTACGCACTAGCAAAAGAGGATTTCATTTAGAATTGTGACTGCAAAAGTGCTTTGTTGCTTTCTGGATTTCCTGTAGTGACCTTTGGAAAAGATTTTAATCAACTACACATTTTTTCATTTATTCCTTACTATACTTGTTTGTGACTGCTAAACAAATTAGCCAATTTTGAGGGACGTGAATCGCATTAACGTTAAGAAAAGTCATTGTTATGCAACAAAAACGCACATGCTCTTATGCCACTTTTTGTTGCCACAATTAGGTGGTCATCAGGACCTGCCGTATTCGCCACCTCTGCCGCGCCCTCTCGCGCGTTGATGACATCGACATTGACGTCATCAATCGCACCGAGTCGGGTGATGACGTCGTCGGTCGGGAGCATTTTACCGGACCAGAAGAGGAAGCTGTTGACCCCCAGATGGAGCTAGAGGTGCGTGGAATTATGTCCTGCAACAAGCTTTCACCAAATTTTGTGAAGTCTAGACAAGATTTGGTTTTGCGCAAATCCAACTTAATGGATAAAACAGGAAGGCTTTTGAAAGCGTTTCCGCAGCTTGGTATCATTTTCGTTTGGTCAGAATCACAGAAATAGTTTGTCTGACATTAAAATTCCGTGCGTTCCAAAGTCGTACACCTGTTTTCATGCAACGCAAAAGATCCAGAGCTAGATCAAAACGAACCTACATTATTTCGTGTGCGTTGTGACAGACTTCCACCGATTTTGCCTATGTACACCTAAACCAAAACTTTGACGCGTTGTACCCAGCTAACCACTCGGTTGTTTCGCCTTGTCGAATTTGTGATCACGTAGTACCACACCCACGTGAACGCAGTGAAATTTGCCCCTATCTTTGCAAGCTATCAACATCAACATGTCTTGTTAACGGGCCGAGTGCTCGTTGAAAGACTACCTGATCCATCTTTGGTGTCCCCTTACACCGACGTTCGCAGTTTTTCCAACGCAATGACGCCACTAGGCCATTTCAGCCCAACGTTGTGCCGTAAAAGCAGTGTTTCTTACATCGGGGGCGTGTAGCATGCGCAGGCCAATCGCGGCCCGTGAATAAAAATTGTGCGGCCCGCTTAACGATTTCAGTGCATGTGAACTAGTGAACGACTCCTTTTGTTTTCACACAGCTTTGCGCTAACGACCGAGTCCAATTTTATTATTCACGACGTAACATTATCGCCAGGATCGTGAATCGAACACAGGTTTATTTACGAACTTCACTGTTCCTTGCTTTTGTGAACGGAATGTTCTTTCTCGTTAGAGTTTTTGATATCCAATATGCAATAAAATCTAGTCAAATTATGTTAAATGAAGGTGCGGCCCAAGGGATCTGGTTTTAAAGGGCTCAGAAAAAAAGCCAAAAGAAATGAAAAAAATGACTTCAAATATTATTTGAATGGCTTGGGCGTTGCCTGAATATTTAAAAAAAGACAAAATAATGTATTTGAACGAAGTAATTATGGGTCCCCTTCCTAAAGGGGACACATATTGGTTTCACTCCGTTTGTTTTTTTGTTTTTCTTTTTTTGTTTTTTTTCTACCCCGAGCTTGTCCATGTCGTTTTGCCATGAAATGTTTGGTGGATTTGGATGA
>QXVZ01012813.1:0-10943 GCA_008931825.1 Phallusia fumigata | reverse complement strand
AATGTACGACACCTTCGTGAAGAAGGATTTATTAAGAAACTGTGCAACACACAGCAATCCACCATCCCACACTGTTACTAATGCACAGTTTGCTTCACTAACCAACTCGCGCTGTAAGTCGAAAAACGAAAAGTCATGAAACTTTAAAACAAGGACTCACCACCTACGCCCCAAGTACTTCTTTCTAAATGGTTCCTGCTGTAGAATCCTGTAACCGACTCACGAATTGTACACAGGGTCTACTGGACGGAAGCAGGCCGTTCCCATCAAGCGATCGAAGCTTGTGATTTGGATGGCGGGAACAGGAGGAAGATAATTGAGCACAACCTCCCTCATCCGTTCGGGATCACTCTGGATGAAACCAAGATTTATTGGACCGACTGGGATTCGAAGTCGATTAACAGCGCGGATAAAGAGACAGGTAAGTTTGTTCGAGGAGGGATTCAACTTGATTTACCCTTGCACGCTTAAAGCGGGTTTACGAACCTGCTGGAAGCAGTTAACCGCGACAAACTGATTTTGTAATGAGTCAGCAGAAAAGTATGGCGAAACGGTGACTCAGCACCCCACCAGGCTCATCGTTGAGGTTTTTTTTACATAATCGCCAGCAGTGCGTTGGTCGTCAGACGTTTGACCGTTTTCTTACATCGTGAGAAGAAAGTTTAAACAAACGTTTTCAGATACTTTTTTTCTGTTACTTGGCGCTTAAATACCCAAATAACAATGGTCTCAATACGAAGATACAAGTCAGTGCTTGTGTGTAAAACATTTTCTAATTTCGACAAACGATGTTGTCCTCATCACGTAAAATATTTTGTACAAGTACTGGCTTTTACCTTCTTATTCAGACGTTTTAATGTTTGCACATGTCAGAGAGCTTGAATACAGTGAATACATGCAAATGACGTCGCTAATTACGTCACGTTTACTTTTTTTTCCCTCGCTTGTATTTGTAACGAACGATTTTAAGTTTTTATTCATTGTGCACTGATGAATCCAGCAGCAATTATTTTTATTAAAACGTATAGACTACTTTTAAAATTTCGAATTAAAAAACAATTGTTGTTTTCTTAGGGGAAAACCGGCAGGTGCTTCGTGAACACTTGGAACAACTCATGGATATAAGATATTACCACCAATCTCGGCCCCAATCACCCAACCCCTGCTCCCAACGAAACGGGGGCTGCTCCCACCTCTGTCTGCTTGCCCCCAGGGGCAGTGCACCCCTAAGTATTGGGGATTCCCCCTTCTCGTGCGCTTGCCCGACGGGGCTGTCCCTGGGGCCGGACAGAAAGGAATGCAACACCAAGATGAACAAGTGGGTTAAAAGTGTTTTTATGGGACCTTTCCAATTGGTGCACATTGTATCTAAAGTTGTGACATTTGTAACTTTTATCTAAGTTGGCTTCACCCACCGGCCCCCAAAATGGTAAATTTGAAAAACAAACATTTTTATGCAATTATTTTGTGAATATCCTTATTTATTTTTCCAAGAAAACAAACCGGTTTAAAACCAACATCGGTTGGAAATTTTCGCTCAAAAATTGTCATTTAATCATTTTCCATCATCATCACCAGATTCCTGGCAATCGCTCGCAGAACCGACATCCGGGTGATTTCGCTTGACGTCGCTTACTCAGCAGATATGAAATTGCCGATCGACGCNTTTTCCATCATCATCACCAGATTCCTGGCAATCGCTCGCAGAACCGACATCCGGGTGATTTCGCTTGACGTCGCTTACTCAGCAGATATGAAATTGCCGATCGACGCTTACATGGCAAATGTTGCTGACGTCGACGTCGACCCGAAAGACGGTAAGATTTCTATGTCTACATCAATAGTTGTCAATTTATTTTGTTCAACTTTTACCATCCTGGACACAACAACCCAATTTTCAATGATAAGATTTACAACAGTGATTTTCGAAACTTTTGCAATAAAATCTATTCACTATATACAAGTTCTCAGGCAGTTATGTTTCTGATTAAGATATTCTTCAAATCCTTGAACAAACTTTTGTTGTTACGTCACAAGGTTACATCTATTGGTCGGACAACGGCTCGCGGGAAATTACTCGAAGCTCATTGGCTGATCCGTCCAAGAGCGAGGTTGTGATTGGTTCAGGTCTCGACATGGTTGACGGAATCGCGGTTGATCACGTGGGCAGATTGTTATATTGGACAGGTTCGTCATTGTTACGTCATAGAATTATCGAATATTTTATTGTCTTTATTCCAATTTATGTAAAAAATATTTTCAATAACATGAATTAACGATTTATTTTTTATAACTTTTGGCATAAACATGATCCTTTGTTTAAACCTATCGTTTATAACTAATGACGTCATCAAGGAATTTGTTTGCATTGTTTTGCTGGAAAATAAGATCGGATGAGTTAAAATGTGTCAGTTAAAGATGAAATCCAGATGAATTTTTATCCTTTTGTTTAAAAAATAGGCAAAAAAATAAAATATTACGAAAAGAACTGTTGATCCTGACTGTCCATTGGTTGATGAACGTTATTGGAATGGAGAACTTTAAAACCCGTGCTCTGCCAACTATATCCAACATTTGCTTTATACTTACAGACGATGGTCGTGACGTCATATCGGTGTCGTCATTGGACGGGAAAATGCGACGAATTGTGATCAACGATGACGTAGGCTCGCCGAGGGCCATAGCGATACATTACGAGCTCGGGTGAGTTATTTTCATAAACTGCAATTTTCACTTAATTCTCTTACGTCACACACAAAATTCCGACGCAATAACTTCAAAACGTCACAGACCAAATTTAGACGTAATAACTTGTAACGTCACAGACAAAATTCCGACGTAATAACTTTAAAACGTCACAGACCAAATTTAGACGTAAAACCTTTTAACTTCACAGACAAAGAGTTATGCCAACTAGAAAGTCCTCGCCCCTCAGGCTTCAGTCTCACTGTAGTAACAACATGAGAATTTTTTTTCCAACAGCTATATGTACTGGACCGACTGGGGGAATTCCCCTAGTGCGAAAATCGAGCGAGCAGGTTTGGACGGAACGAATCGATCTGTCGTCATATCTGATGACCTCATCTGGCCCAACGCTGTCGTCATCGATCAGGAACGGGGTCTCCTTATTTGGGGTGACGCACAAACTGAGGTACGCGTGACGTCAGTAATGGTGACGTCATAATTTTTGTGCAAAGTTTCGGTGATCCAGCATATTATTATCGTTGATTTAGATTTAGTTCTGCAGGGGGAAAGTCGGTAATGGTTAATTACTATAGCTGCAAAAATTGCAAAAAAAACTAAATTGAACTGGTAGTAAGTCATGAAGGTTACTGTCGCGGGTTCGAATCCCACCGCGGGCTTGGTTTGTTAGATCTAAAATGCCTGAAAGGTTTCAATATATGTCAACGTCATTAGTAGACTTGACGCGCTCTTTTATGAGATCAAACAAACAAAAGCCGAATCTCAAAATATCCATGCAGAACTACCACTCTTCACGACCGAAACTGATGTCTTCTTTTCTTTCTCGCTTGCGTACAAATGGAGTTAAGGCTTCTCGTGTCGAAAATTTGCGTTTTAATAGTTCCGCGACACTCAAGCTCTCTGGCAGTTATATTTTTGATTTGCGTGATCGTGTCTTGTGTTGCTATGTTATTGGGTGTTTTTAATCACGCTGTTGTTTTTCTTCAGCGGATCGAGTGTTCGAATCTCGACGGGAGCAACCGAACAATTCTTTACGCCCAAGCGTCGCATCCCTACTCACTCGCTATACTCGATGGCGTCATCTACTGGAACGACTGGGGAACGCGCAACATCAACCAGATGGCGCTAGGCAACACCAGCAGTTTCCGGGTCGTGAGGAAAAACATGCCGCATATGATGGGAATGAGCGCAGTGTCCATGAATGTCACCGGGAATAATAGGTGAAAACCCAAATGTGATACCTAATAGATGAGTTTTAGGTGTTGCTAGACAACAGCAAAATAAGTCATAGAGGATCACAGACGCTTAAAGTGCACGCTGGAAAGCGGATTTCCTAGTGAGCTTTGTGCAATCAACCATAGCGCTGGTTACATTTACGACTTAGCAGGCTTAAAGCGGGTTTTCTAACGAACTTCGTGTGGTCAACCATAGCGCTTGTCACATAGACAATTTTACACGCTTAAAGCTGGTTTCCTAAGGAGATTCGTGCAATCAACTGTAGCGCTTGTTACATGCACAACTGTACGCCTGAAGTGGGTTTTCTTTAGTGCAGTCAAAAATATTTTTTCCATTCAGATGCGGTTCGAACAATGGCGGTTGCAGCCACTTCTGCTTGCGCAGCCCAACATCGGACATCGGCTACAAATGCGCTTGTCCCACGGGAGTTCGACTGCAGAAAGACGGCCGAACTTGTACCGACCTTCCGAGCCAATATCTGCTGCTCGCCACTCGCCTCTCAATCCGCAGGGTGTCGCTGGAGGCTGACTTTGACATGTATGAAGAACTTCCGGTAGGGGAGCTAGAGAACACCATCGCTGTGGATTACCATTATGGCAGACAGGTCAGTTTTGAAACAGTCAGTTAGAAAATCAACTTTTGGACTAATACCTTTTTCTGGACAAGTAATCCGGGTGTATTTTAGTTTTTATTGAACGGAAGTTTTAGCTGGTCAGTTTTAAACCGTAAATGTTGAACAAACTTTTATTTGTGTGTTTCGGCTTGTCTGAGCTTTTTGGCTTTTATCTGAATGGAAATTGAGAGCTGAGTTTTTCTTGAACAAAGATACTCTTGGCAATGTTCGAACCAACGACCCCTTGAGCGCGAAACAAAAAAAGTTCGGCGCCAAAAAGCCTGTTTATGACACTAATTGTTGCAACCATTTAAAATCTGAGAAGTTTACGTTCAATTTGCTATTAAGTTAACAACCTTGCCGGGATTCGAACCCTTCGCTTTTCGGCTACCAACCAACAATCATAAACTCGATATTTCAACTTTGTAGCTTCTCTTCTTTACTGACGTATACCTTGACGTCATCAAGCGGTCACACCTGAACGGTTCCAACGTGCAGACGATAATCTCACACGGATTGAAGACAATGGATGGTGTTGCTGTGGATTGGGTAGCGGACAATCTCTTCTGGACCGATGCTGTGCTTAATACGATCTCTGTGGCGCGGCTGGATGGCAGTAGCAAGTAAGGGGAACTCCCTGGTGTGACATGATTTTTAGTTTGGGTCAAATAACCGTCAGTACGTTAAACTGGAAACGTCGAAGTGAGAAACATTGGGTCGCTAACCCATTTGAGGCTGCAAAATGTAATTCCGGGGCCTCAAATAAACTTGGCTTGAAAACAGGAATTATGACAAAGCTCAACAAGAAAATAATGTATATTTGTAGACTTGTTGTTTGGCACTTTGCAAATGACGCCTATGACGTGCGAATTTACTGAAGAGTTAGTTGATTCTTTGTCTGTTTCCTTGTATTTTTCCCTGGACGTATGTTTCTTATAATTGGGGGTCGTAGGAAAAAGACGTTGTTAAGTATTGCTCTAAGCAACCAGCCGAAAATATTTGGCAAATTGATGCTTCATACAACTGTTCAAATTCTTTTTTTTCGACTATTACCAGTTTAATTGCAACTTTGAAACTAATTATTAAAATAAAACTTAATTTTAGTATTTTGATGATAAATATGGCCACTGGCAATGTGCAAACCATAGATTTTGCTTCAGACATCATAATTATCCGCAAATTCCTCACTTTTTTCGTTTTTTAACAGGCGTGTCATCATCAGTGATAACTTGGACGAACCACGTGCTCTGTGCGTTCATCCGTCACGTGGCCTCTTGTTCTGGACCGACTGGGGAGGAAAAGCGAGAATCGAAAAAGCCTACATGGATGGGTCGGGAAGGAAGGTGCGAACTGTGCAGTAGAGGATTAATTAAGGGACAGCATTTACTGTAGTGGATACATTGTAATGCAAACGTTTCGACAATTGCTGTTGTTGTAAAAAAGAAAAAAGTCAAAAAGTTGTTTCGAGTTTATTTTGTTCAATCCAACAATATGAACGTTAGGAAGTTTAAGTTAGAAACTTTACACCAACAAACGTGTAAAACAAATTGAAAAAATTAATCACTGCACCTAGTTTTTGTCAGTACTCAACTATAAAGTACTTTGCGTTAAAACGTTTTCATGCATTCGCAGGTTCTTATCCGCAAAAACCTGAAATGGCCGAACGGTTTGACGATTGATTACAAGAATTCTCGAATTTACTGGGTGGATGCGCACGACGATCTGAGAAGAATTGAAACTTGTGACTTTAACGGAAGAAAGCGTCGGATTGTTGTTCCATCTGTTCCTCATGGCTTCTCTGTCACCTATGTAAGTTGCTGGACACATTTTGACACCAAGTCTTATCGACCAGAGATGCAAATGTTAATGTGGGTTTAAAACTGCAGCTTGATGATACTTTGTATTGGACTGACTGGGAGACAAAGAGTTTGCATTCCACCAAATATCCATTCAACACTGGCAAAAGAAACACAATAATCCGTGGCTTGGAAGGTCTCATGGATATTAAGGTGGAAAAACGAACGTTTTTGTAAATTATATGATGAAAAAAAAACTTTACTTTACAAGTTATTCGATTGTAATTTTGTATTTTGATTCCTGAAACTGTGCATAATTCTGATGGTTCGGATTAATCACTAACCGCTCTGCCGCATTGTATTTTCCAGGCTGTTTCAGCTTCGAGACAGAAGGGTACGAGCCCGTGTGACGTCAGAACCGGTTATGGGGCGTGTACCCACCTTTGTTTGATGAAGGGGTCAGTGGAGTACACGTGCGCCTGTCCCAGCCCCATTGACCCCGACGATGGGGACGATGGGTCCATCCTCGACGGCCTGGGTGAAGGGGATTTCCCCACCGATCACCCCGACGCGTTGCTACGCAACTGCAGCGAAGTTCCCCTCCCACCCACCGTCGCACCTTCAACCACGCGTAACGTCGTTGAAGTGACGTCAGAGGTTGTGACGTCACCGGAAGTTGCCACGTCACCCGACGTCGCGGGNCAGCGAAGTTCCCCTCCCACCCACCGTCGCACCTTCAACCACGCGTAACGTCGTTGAAGTGACGTCAGAGGTTGTGACGTCACCGGAAGTTGCCACGTCACCCGACGTCGCGGGAGCAGGTGGCACCGTTGCACCGCAGAGCCACGGATTGCTTCGTCTCCTGCTCGCGTCGCTAGGTGCCGCTATTGTGGTGTTCCTTTTGTTCGCCGGATGCGGATTTCTATTCTGGAAGTAAGTCGCGGATTTGATCTCGATTAAGGGTTGTGGCTGAACAGTACTGCTTCAATTTGTAACTTGTTCACACATAATTCTAATAACAGGAAAGGTTTCTGTGGTGCAAATGAAAGCACAAGATGCCTTGGGTAGTTCACCTCAGTCAAAGTTATGAAGGATTGCTAAATGGTACAAGTTCAACGCTTTATGTATTTGCGCTTATTTTTATTAATACGGGAGATTGAGCGAAGCTCGGAGTTCCTGGGTTAGTTAGCCCTAGTAACCGTTACATGTGTAGCAAAATAAAATATGGAAAGTAACGGTGATAAGGTACAACAACATCAAAAAAACGAAAGTAGGCAACTTATTTGATGTTCATTGGCGCTTGTGACAAGGCAGGTTGGGTAATTACTAAGGTCGCCTTCCGTGTCTTTGTGCAAAATACTCAAACAAATCTTGTTCGCAGGCGGATGAAGAAGCGGACGGTGAAGCAAACAGATGATGGGGTGCGTTTCCAGTATCTTCTCGACGGTCAAAGCAGCCACAGCATCCTCAACGGCTCCTGTACCCCTCGCTCTGACGTATCACACACCCCCTCTGACGTCAGCGACCGTTATGACGACACAACGACGCAATACAGTCGCGTTTCGACGCTGGACGCGCAACGGAAAGCTCAACCAGTTTCGCCTCGTCGAGTCGGAATCACAGTCCCCCCGAACAACCTGCAAGAGGATGAAGCGACACCTAGCGATACCCCCTTGCTCTACGATGCGCCCGCCGATAGCTGTGATGACGTCACTACCGATTACGTAACCCCGGAGGTGCAGGCGAGGAGCAGAATTAATGTAAAACACCGGTTGTTGCGCCACCTACAGGAGAAACAGCCGAAGTCGAGCGTGTCCACGATTTGCACGATGCTGTCCGAGGACGATCGAAAGGTTTCGGGTTCGAACCCCGTCGACGACGAATCGGATTCCTTGCAAGACCACCTCACCAGCAAGTGTTGAAGTTCTGTTGCCGCTTGTTGTTGCTCATTTCTTCAATTTCACGATTTTGACGGGAAACACTGCTGCAGTGTTCCTTTCCCCTTTTTGTTTTTTGTTCCCGAGCGATTTTCACGAATTTTTTCGCGTGTTTTTGATTACACAAGTCTCACATCGTTTCGCGCAGTACGAATACGACTTGCCGCCATCCGGACCCAAGCGAAATATTCGTCACTCTGTTTGCACCATAACTTCGTAGCAAACGTAATGCCGCAACCGCACGGGACAGCCAGTCACCGCNCCGGAAGTTGCCACGTCACCCGACGTCGCGGGTGCAGGTGGCACCGTTGCACCACAGAGTCACGGATTGCTTCGTCTCCTACTCGCGTCGCTAGGTGCCGCTATTGTGGTGTTTCTTTTGTTCGCCGGATGCGGATTTCTATTCTGGAAGTAAGTCGCAGATTTGATCTCGATTGAGGGTTGTGGCTGAACAGTACTGCTTCAATTTGTAACTTGTTCACACATAATTCCAATAACAGGAAAGGTTTCTGTGGTGCAAATGGAAGTATAAGATGCTTGGGCAGCCAGTTCACCTCAATTTACGTTATAAAGGGTTGCTAAATGGTACAAGTTTAATACTTTACGTATTTGCGCTTATTTTTAATAATACTGGAGATTGAGAGTAGCTCAGGGTTCCTCGGTCAGTTAGCCCTAATAACCGTTACATGTGTAGCAAAAGAAAATATGAAAAGTAACAGTGATAAGGTACAACAGCATAAAAAGGAAAGTAGGCAACTTATTTGATGTTCATTGGCGCTTGTGACAAGGCAGGTTGGGTAATTACTTTGGTCGCCTTCCATGTCTTTGTGCAAAATCTTCAAACAAATCTTGTTCGCAGGCGGATGAAGAAGCGGACGGTGAAGCAAACAGACGATGGGGTGCGTTTCCAGTATCTTCTCGACGGTCAAAGCAGCCACAGCATCCTCAACGGCTCCTGCACCCCCCGCTCTGACGTATCACACACCCCCTCTGACGTCAGCGACCGTTATGACGACACAACGACGCAATACAGTCGCGTTTCGACGCTGGACGCGCAACGGAAAGCTCAACCAGTTTCGCCTCGTCGAGTCGGAATCACAGTCCCCCCGAACAACCTGCAAGAGGATGAAGCGACACCTAGCGATACCCCCTTGCTCTACGATGCGCCCGCCGAAAGCTGTGATGACGTCACTACCGATTACGTAACCCCGGAGGTGCAGGCGAGGAGCAGAATTAATGTAAAACACCGGTTGTTGCGCCACCTACAGGAGAAACAGCCAAAGTCGAGCGTGTCGACGATTTGCACGATGCTGTCCGAGGACGATCAAAAGGTTTCGGGTTCGAACCCCGTCGACAACGAATCTGATTCCTTGCAAGACCACCTCACCAGCAAGTGTTGAAGTTATGTTGCCGCCTGTTGTTGCTCATTTCTTCAATTTCACGATTTTGACCGGAAACACTGCTGCAGTGTTCCTTTCCCCTTTTTGTTTTTTGTTCCCGAGCGATTTTCACGAATTTTTTCGCGTGTTTTTGATTACACAAATCTCACATCGTTTCGCGCAGTACGAATACGACTTGCCGCCATCCGGACCCAAGCGAAATATTCTGTTTGCGCCGCAACTTCATAGCAAACGTAATGCAGCAACCGCACGGGACTGCCAGTCACCGCCGCTAGCTGACGCTGCTGAGTCAGCATGGGGAATTCCCTCATTTATTTTCTTGTGTTCTTCTCTCGTCTACCTCTGAACAATTTGCGACATCGTAATTAACTTCGCTTGTGTAAAAAAAAGTTTTAAGTTTGACAATATTTCAGTTGCCTGCATTTCATCTCACCAGTTTCCCTTGCACTCACAACGATTAGGGTGATTTCGCCCCAATCGTTGTGACAAAGCCGATCACCATTTTCATTTGCAGTGTTATAACCTTTGACCTTTTCGTCTTCGCGCACTCACTGGCCTATGACGTAAGCCGTTGCCCCCAGCAACGGTCGATCCGCTTTTTATTTATAGTTTCTTAAAAGTTTTTGTAGATTATTTTGTTGTTGCTTTTTGACGATTTCTTGAATCTTCCTCACTGTCGCGCCACCGCGTGGAGAATTTTTACGTGCCACAAAAAAATGCGTTTATCTGAAAACGCGTGACTCGTGGTTGTCATGACAAACATACTGGCGGGAAAGTGTGGTTGAAGAAAATTAAACCTAAATTATTAGAAAAAATGCAGGTGAACAGGTTAACTGTGATTAACATTCATTTAAACGCAAATTTGGCTGAAGCCGAGTTCACTTTTTAGGTCAAGTCGTACGGCGACGCAATAGGACCAAAGCAAGGTTGGCACTACGATTTAGTGAAGTCTAAGATGGCAGTTTTACCGAGAACTAAACCTCACCAAGTAAGACAAACTTACACCGAGGTTCGAGGTCGCGCAAACCAAATACAATCGTCACTTGAAAGCGTTTTACTTAGTGCTAGAGCATTATATTAAGCAAGTATGCTTTAAGTGGTTCGTACCACTTACATCGTTACGAAGAGCGTACCGTACCACCGAACCTTGTGATGATTTTTGCTGCGTACTGTACCGTGCAATCCTGAATACCAAGTGCTAAAATCTCGAAATATGTCATTAAGTATCAGTTTATTTAGTTTGTTTGAAGAAATCATA
>QXVZ01012810.1:0-13259 GCA_008931825.1 Phallusia fumigata | reverse complement strand
ACTCAAGGCTTTCTAAAACCATAACAAAAACAAAATCTAAATTAATCAATAGCTTCAGTCATTAAAAAATCCTTTTTTACAGTTTTTTTGCTGGTAGCCTTTATAATTTATTGTCTAACCCAGACATGCTTGGCATACCTTGGAAACTGATTTTTGGTACTTTATGTCTGTGAAATTAAATCTTGGCCCCAAAAAGTCAATAACATGTTTGACTTTATATTTATAACTGCATTGTTACGTTTGTAGTCTTTGTTGATAAAAACTGTACAAAATGCAAAAACAAAAACTAGGCGGTGATGGTCATAAACTGGTTGGAAAAGAAAATTATCAGTTTTCTGAAGATGATTCAAAGAAGTTGAAAACAACTTTGAATACTGATACTCATACTGTAGCAAAATCAAATGTTAGAAATAAAAACAAGCCAAGAAAGGTTGCAAGAAGTTCAACTGCAGCAATGTTTTTGGGAAAATCTGCAGATGGAATAGGTTCGTCCCCCAAAAAGTTGGGACCATTCGATAACCATTCTGAATCACTACAAAACAGTACAAAATTCAGCCCAGTCAAACGAACACCACAAAGAAGTGCCGATAGCCCTAAAGGAAAACAAAAAGCCGGAAGCAACATTCCTTGCAAAAGACTATTTAATGTTTCTGCAACGAAACCCATTGTGAAGAATAGTCCAACTTTGTCTAGTATACCCAGTAACACTGTACAACATATGGTGAATAAACTTCAGGTACAGCTGTCTGGATTGTTTGAGTAACCACTGGCATCTTTGATTGTGGATAAATGTCCTGTTTGTCGATTTCTTCAGTAGTTGTTAAAACAAGAAACTTTGGCATCCTGAAAATGTCCAAAACATAACAATTGTAATAAAAATTAATTAAGTAATTCTCTGTTGATCATAAGCTGTTTGCATCAACCTGACTAAAACAAGTGTGAAATGACTACCGTATGACTTGTCATATGACATTGCAATGATAAAAGTGACTTGAAATGGACACATATATATTGCAGCCATTCCTTTTTTTAATTTAAGGTGAATGGTGGAATCTCTTTGGAAACAAGCAAAATTGTTAAAAATGTGCATGATGTTCAAAAAAATGGGGTTTCTGTTCGGCAAAAAAAAGGTATGCAAATTAAAATACAACACTATTAAGTAAAACTAAATTATGTACATAGGAATGCCACAAATTTGCAAGAAAAAGTATTTGTTTATCTTAAAATTTGATGCTAAAGGGAGAAACTTAATGCTTATCTTCATTTGGGAACTGTGTTTGTGTCACAGAAACTGTTGCAAAATAAATAAAACAATAGGATTTCAGAACATATTTCTTGTGTGTGTACGAAATATGTGTTTTTTTAACAGAAAGTTTATTACCCGAAGACTTTACTGTTTCTGTAGCAGTAAGAATTCGCCCATTTAATCAGAGGTATGTCACCATATCTTATTTGCATAATGTGCATGTACATGTATTAAACACCGTATATTCAAAGAAACTCTGATACGAAATTTGAAACTACATGTTTTTGTCATGAAATTACATCTGTGTGTTTGGTATCAAACTTATTTGCACATTTTTTACACAGTTTCCATAAAAATTGTTTACAATTTTTAAAGGTTTCAAATATAATTTTGTACTGACTGTGCTACAACTGCTCATAACATTTTCTGCTCTTTGTTGGTCACCCAAAGCCTAAACCTCTCAATAGAATAAATTACACCACTGCTTTACATGAAAAACAAAATTTTATTCAAGTATTCACAATACAACTACATACATTCATTTTTTTATTATCATGCTCATGAACTATGTAAATATTTATGAATACTGCTAATTAAGTATTCACAGAGTATTCAAATGCAAGCAAAACATTATTTAATATTGAGTAACATTCTTGTATATTAAGACATTAAGTGGTAAAAGACAACTATATGCTTTGCAATTGCAGTTTTTAAGTCATTAAATGCAGTGTTACAAGGAAAAACATTATTGGCTTTTCTACCTATAATTGTGCAATGTGATACTGAATTATACTTCAGGGTAGTCAGTATTAATGAACCTTGGCTATTCAAGTAAAATAGACGAATTTGATTGCAAGTTTTTATGTTGGGTAAAACCCACCAGAAATGGCTGCTGGTCATCAAGATATTTCCCTGTGACACCAAGTTAACAGTCACCTTTGTAAACTGATAGTGTGCTACTTAACATTTTTACTTTAAACCATTAGCCCTTTAAAATAGGTCACAATATTAATCATCGCTGAAATTTGACAAAGTTTGACCTGTTTGGTAAAGATATTATGGTGGCCTCAACTTGCATGTGTGGGGATCCTTGTGCCCTTGTATTTCTGCCTGCAAAAAAACCTTGCTGTATAAAAAGCTTAGATAAGTAGGGGACCCAGTGTACAATAATTATGTGAATATGTACACATCCTAAAATGAAGTCATATGTGGAATTTCATGGCAAAGTCACTCTGCTAGTTTGTTAACCAGTTACATCTTTTCAAAATAGGGAGATAGATCTTGATGCAAAACTTGCCATGACAGTGGATGGGAACCAAGTTTTAGTAAAAGATAGTGCAGGAATCGGACATACATTTGTTTACAATTATTCATTTTGGTCTGTGGATAATCTTCATGGTAAGCATGGACTTTAAGGACTCAGATAACGAGTACCCTTATTAATTTTGAGGTGCTAGCTGTGATACATGATGTATACAAATCATTTACTTTTCAGGTAATTTTGCCTCCCAAAAAGATGTCTACACCAAGCTGGCACTACCTTTACTCAACGCATCTATTGATGGTTACAATACTTGTTTGTTTGCCTATGGTCAAACTGGATCTGGAAAATCATACACGTAGGATCTACACAAATCCCTTGTACTCATTGGTACTTTAAACTAAACTTAACTGTTTTGCATTTAGAATAATGGGTCTACATGAAGATACGGGAATCATACCAAGATTTTGCGATGATTTATTTGACAAGCTGCAAAATAAATCTGCATCACAGGTACATTGTGTACAAACTTTTAACAAACTTGACCAGTGGTTGATAAAACTTTGGGCTTTAGCTGGCCAAATTGTGGTCCTTTTTAGAATTTTAATGTTCTGCATATAATCTCCTGTGATGCAGTGTGAATTGTGGACCATGTGATAGACATATTTGTGAACTAAATGGTAGAATATTTGTTTGTTTTGTTAATTGTTGTTTCACACAGTAATGGTCATTGCGGGCAACAGACTAACCATAAAAAATAACACTAGCTTCTTGTAGTTATTTCCATAAAGGGGACACCCATTGGTTTCACCTTGCTTTTTTCTGTTTTGATTTGTTCCCTTCTTTTCACTAAATATAGTTTTTCAATTTTAACTTGCCCATATGATGGTTAGGCATGTAAAATAACTTTTGACCCCAGAAGATTTTTTTACTCCAATATTAGAAGATATAAATTCCCGTAAAATAAGTGTATTGCTTTGTTGCAGATGAATTTTCACATTCAAGTAAGTTATTTCGAAATCTACAATGAAAAAATTCATGACCTGTTGGTGTCTGGTGTTAGTTGTGAAGCTGGAGAGGAAATCAAAAAACAAGTTGTAAGTCTCAGAATTTAGGTATCAAATAAATACATTTTATATTTATTGATAAACATCTTGTTGCATATTTTGTCATGTGCAGTGCAAATATATTTTTATTTGCTTTATGTTTGTTTGGTATGTTTTGGTTGATAGAAATGTCATTTGTGATAGTTTAAGCTAGTTTTCAAATGTGTTTTTGTTACAGTTAAAAGTGAGGGAACATCCAGAAGTTGGACCCTATGTGGAAGGACTGTCAAGGTTGGTTTAAAAATATACAAGTAGCCATTTCTTTCTTTTTTGGGGTTTTTTTTTATGCAATTTGCTGAAATAATAAAAAAGACGGTGAAAAAATATTTCATTAGCTTTGTTTAAACCTAAATGTGCTTAAAATGCAGAAATTTTGAAAAATAAGACATTAAATTTATTTGCTAGCAGTTTTATTAGTTCGATTGGACTATACCAATTCCACATGTTACTAAGTTGCAACCCACAATTGCACAGGATGAGGACCAGGGATTGTCCGTTAAGAAACTTTTCCCAAATCCCTGGATTTCGGGAAAAGTTTAGTGTTTTCCTGGGATTTTTTAAAATTTAATTTGTATTATTCCTAAAGAATTGGAAAAGACATATCCTCAACATATAATGCAAAACAGAAGTTATTAACCACAGATGAAATTAAGTAAGGATGGTAGTACAGTATTATATGTTGGTACGGTGCGACATGCAGCGAAAATTACACTGTGGTATGTGGCATGCACAATTCAATACGTACCATGCACTGTCATCCTATAAATTAACAAGCAGAAAATTAACAGTAAAAAAACACATAATTTTATCCAAAGTAATTGTTTCAAAAAAAAATTAAAAACTGCATTTGTAACATAACAAAAAAAGTCTGAAATCAAATTGAATGTTTGTCTTCAAACAACTCTGATAGCTGACATTAAACCTGCCTCTTTGGCAGTTCTAATAAAGAAAAAAGTAGCTGAGATTTCCGGAGAATTTTCCTGGAGAAAAAAGCAACGAAATCCCGGGAAACAATCCCTAATGGGGACCCATATGTTTTTTCTTGCATCAACAGTCATACAATAAACAGTTGAGGCAACTGAGGTATCCAATGTAAAACAGCATTGTAAATACACTTCCCCTTTATTACTAGGTACAGTTTATGTGGACAACCTTACGTGTGAACAAATCAAGACATTAGTCAGAGCAATGCCCTTCAATATGTTGGTTTTCCCAATTCTTAATTTTTCTAATTTGACATTGTAAAATATTATTCTAGGTATAAGAGAAAGATGTGCAACCTTTTATCACTTCAGATCATGTCTAGAAAAGTCTATCAATCTTAAGTTGCTTATAAAAAAACACTATCCACCAAAAAATAATTTGTCATTTAGACAAAACAGCCAGGTTTCCAAAAAAGTTACTTCACAAACAAATATTTTGTTGTTGCAATTAAAAAAGTCTATTCTGTTGGTAAAACTTAATGTTTCTTGAAAATAAACTCTATTAATCTTTTTCAAATTACAGGTTTTCNACTTAAAAATAAATTCTATAAAATCTTTTTCAAATTACAGGTTTTCAGTGAAATCTTTTAAAGATGTTCTAGCTTGGTTAGAAGTTGGAAATCGACAGAGAGCAACAGCAGCTACTGGAATGAATGATAAAAGCAGCAGATCTCATTCTGTCTTTACTATCACGCTGGTCCAAACTATAGTAAAGTTGTTGACATTAAGACTTGTTTTATTTTGATTGCTTGTAAGTTTTAAGTGCTTTTACAGACTGAACAATTGGAAGGGGAAATTCATGAGAGTAGTACGACTAGTAAAATTAATCTGGTTGACCTTGCTGGGTCTGAAAGATCATCAACTGCTGCAACAAGCGGTCAACGGCTTAAAGTGAGTGAATTAACTTTTTACTTCAAAAGCTATTTGAGATTCTACATATGAATACAGGAAGGAGCAAGCATCAATAAATCGTTGCTAACCCTTGGTAAAGTCATATCTGCTCTCTCAGAAAGATCTGAGTTGGTTACAAGAAGAAGAAAGCGAGCTTTTGTTCCTTATCGAGACTCCACATTAACTTGGTACAGTATAAATCTGTTTGTTACCTCTTTAGCATACACAATTGTTTTACCTCAGCTGTGCACATTTGATTGGTAGAATATTTCTGTTTATGCAAAACTATGGTTTATGACCTATTTGTTGTTTCCGATGGTAAACATTACTGTATATCAGGCCTGCAGGAGTTGTTTTGCATGCACAAAGGTTAAAAACATTATTGCTGTTTGTCTTGAATCAATGACTAGAACCTTCAGGGCTGGTATTCCTCAAGAGACAAAATAGACTCTGTTACGATGCTAGCCTATGACTGAGCTTCTTTTGTATGCATCGTTTCAGGATATTGAAAGAAAGTTTAGGTGGAAATTCTCGCACAGCCATGATTGCGACTGTCAGTCCTGCTGATTGTCACCTTGAGGAAACTTTGAGTACATTGAGATATGCAAAACAAGCTGGAAACATTATTAATCTGGTGAAAATTAATGAAGATCCCAATGCAAGGTTGATTAGAGGTCAGTGCTAAATTTCTTTAAACTGTGCGAGTTTGAATGGTTAACTACATCTCTTTTTTGTGAATGATAGAAAAGGTTTACCGAACATGCCAAAGTGGTAAAACATTAATACAACCAGTCTGCACTAATAAGGATGTTTGACAAAACTGTCCCTGTTTCTGGGTAACCACCAAGCAGAAAGCTGACAATTTAATTCAGTTTTAGCAAATCAGCCTATCTCTATTATATGGTGGATAACATAAAGCAAACTAAGCAACACAATGTTCACCATTCCGTTCCTAGTGCAAATTAACATTTTTCACAGAGCTTAAGGCTGAAGTTGCAAAGTTAAAAGAAGCGAGCAAACAGCATGAAATTAATCCTGAGAAGTNAATGCAAGGTTGATTAGAGGTCAGTGCTAAATTTCTTTAACTGTACGAGTTTGAATGCTTAAATACATCTCTTTTTTGTGAATGATAGAAAAAGGTTTACCGAACATGCCAAAATGGTAGAACATTAATACAACCAGTCTACATTAATGAAGATGTTGGACAAAACTGTCCCTGTTTCTGTCCACAAAGCAGAAAGCTGAACATTAAACTCAGTATAAGCAAATCAGCCTATTTCTATTGTATGGTGGATAACATAAAGCAAACTAAGCAGCACAATGTTTACCTTTCCGTTCCTAATGCAAATTAACTTCATTGGCATTCTACACAGAGCTAAAGGCTGAAGTTGCAAAGTTAAAAGAAGCAAGCAAACAGCATGAAATTAATCCTGAGAAGTTAAAAGCATCGTTGCAGGAAGTAGCTTCATTGAGACAACAACTTTCTGCGGCTGAACAGGAAAAAGAAGAAGTACAGAAGCAGTGGAAAAAGAAATTGGAACTGAGTGAAAAACATAAGAGTGAGGAAATCAATGAACTAAAAGTGGGTTTTATTTGCCTTAGTTAATTTTTTTAAGCCGGAGCAGTAAGTGGTAAGTTGTTTTGAAACAGCGTGCAGGTGTTTCATTTAAAGTTGACAATCAACTGCCAAATTTGGTTAACCTAAATGAGGATCCTCAACTTTCTGAACTATTACTTTACATGATAAAACATGGATCAACCAGGTGATTTCACTATCTTCTTCATTACTTGAATTGTGTACTAATGACTTTTTTATAGGGTTGGTAAAAAAGGATCTAAATGCGACATACAGTTAAATGGAGCTTTAGTTGCTGAGTTCCACTGCACTATTTTAAACAAAAATGAAGTTGTTTCAATCAGTCCAAATGTTGATGCTACTGTGTATGTGAATGGGGAGTTGATTGAGTCAACTGTGGTTCTTCATCACGTAAGAAGCTATTAAATTATATGTTGAAGTTATATATACACGGTTTTTTATTTCATCTTTACCTAATTGCATTACAAAACATGAAACAAAAATTTCAGTAAAATGACCTGATGTTGTGTAAAAAAAGAGTAAAAATGAGGCATAATAATTAATGTTTTAGGGTGATAGAGTTATTATTGGAGGAGATCATTTTTTCCGATTTAACAATCCTATTGAGCTGAAGTCGAATAGCAGCAAACGGTTGTCTGCTGATGGTCCTAAGGATTTTGAATTTGCCAAACATGAGTTTATAGAAAGACAAAATGAAAGGTATACTTGTGCAGTGTGTTTGTTCAACTAAACAACAAGCACATGTTGCTGTTCATATACTTTTTTCTTTTTTTGCAGAATGGCCCAAGAGATTGAAGCAGCTCAGCTTCGAGTCAAACAGGAAATGCTTAATGAAATTGAAGCTGCCAAAAAAGAAGCAGAACAACAGATTTTGGTGCAAAAGAATCAATACGAGGCTGCACTAAACCATTTACAAACACAACTAGTATGGCCTAATATTTGTAGGCTTATATATTTCCATTTCATATTTTTTTACTTTTACATTTTAAAGGTGTTAGATGAAAAAGCAAAAAAAGAACTTGAAGTCATCCGAGAGGAAAAACAAGTTTTGGAAAGGGAAGTCACTGTAACTAGAAAAAATCGTGAAAAAGAGGCAAAAATGTTCGCGAGTTACGATAAGGTCGTTGTTTTTATATCTCGACAGGTAAAGTTTGCTAATACAGATGTTAAAATTTAAAGATTTTTTGTAGAACAACCAGAAATCAGAGCGAATTAAGACACAAGTGCTAGCAGATTTGGAGGCAGAACGTCAAAAACTATCTAAGGAAGTGGAAAGAATGCAACAAAAATCTAAAACACTAGGTAAGAATTCTCAACAGGAAGATACACACCCAGTACTTGTGTATAAAACAACGCTGCTGTTATCATCAGGGATGACTCGGAAAAGCGGCGCAAAGTTACATGGAGCAGGGGGGCGTAACAACTGTATTATACACAAGTACTGGCTTGTGTCTTTCTATTGAGAATTTTTAAAACCGAGAATTGTGTACCAAGGTATGAATTGTTTTTGTAGAATTGGGTAAATATGCTGTGAATTACCAATTCCTATGTTTTTGATAAAAGAGATGAAGGCTAATTGACAGGTTCATGTTGTTTTTGTGGAAAAACCTTGTGTTGTAAAAGTTAAAAGCAAAATAACCTTTAAATTAACTGTTTATCTTTTTTAATCAGTAATAGTGGTAAATAAAGTTTTTAATTTTGTTTTTAAAGGTGTAAAGAGAAGTTTAAAAACCGAGGAAAGTCCATTAAGACTGTCACTTTTACTAAAAGAGGCAAACAACATCAGTACAACTCTTCATCAAAATACTGTTTTCTCACATCATGATGTTGGCAACATTCATACAGGCACACAAATAAGGTTTGTGCCCTTATTGCTGTTACGATCAGTTCTATTTGAAAATAGCTGGGTATTTGGCTGTTTTAATTTTGTTGGATGAAGCCAGGTTGCCTTAAAATTGCTTATATTCATATTATAGAGTGCAAAATACAAAACTGAATATATGGACTCTGTGGACATTAAGTAAGTTTAAGGAGAAGCTTGAGTGTATGCGTGATGTGTACAACCGAGGAAATGTTGATGATGATGATATTGCTGGAATATTTTATGATCCTAACAATGATTGGCAGGAAACATTTTGTTCATCACCACAGGAAACACCAACATCAAGGTGCTTTTAATCTATACATTACATATACATGTGTTTTGCAAAACTTTAACTTCTTAAATTTAGTTCTACTTCACGGCGACTAACAAGAAGACTTTCTTCTCTTGTACTGGCTCGGGCTTCTCCCGCTCTGCAAAAATCACTAACACGTTTAAATGAAGAAGGTTCCAGCTCTGGGCCAAAACAAGGAACTTTTGATAGCTCCCTTATCACGAATGTCTGTAAAAGGTTAGAAATGTTGCAATTGGCAACCTATCATTTTAAAAAAGTTTACTGTTGTCACATTAAATAATACTTTGATTAGACGTATAGAGACTTGCACAAAGTCCCTTGAGTCAAGCTTGGAATCAGAAGTTGATAAGGTCCTTTTGGCACTGGAGGTCGTTTGTGGTCATACACAAACAATTGAAACAAACTTTGATGAAAATGATGGTTGGTGTTTAACTTCAAATACAGGCTAACAATGGAAAGTATACTCTAACTTGGATCTTGTAGACTTTTTTCGCAAGCCGCTGTTCCATGAAAGTACAATTGGACTTGCTATACAAATGGAGATGATTGTGTTTTGTGTTGGATGTCTTAAACGTCACTGCTTACGCATGGACAGTACTTCGCCATCTGTTGCAAGATTGCTACGACAGCTGGACAAAGCCCTGAAAAAACTATCAGTTTATATCACCAAGATGTTACATGTAATACTTTGCTTTAAATGTAAAGCGTTTGTTTTACTTTATTTTAGAGCCAACTTTGTGATTGCAGGGTTGTCAATTGGATGTGGAATCATTAGTGCACGATTCTGCCTCAAAAATTAACCATCTTACCCCGAATATTTCAAAGTATCTAGGGGCTTTGGCAATTGCTACAGATATGCAGATTTCCCTATTTGATGAAGAAAATCAGCATAAGGTTGGCAAGTGTATATGAATCACAAGGATGTCCAAAGTAGAACAATATAGAATTAAACATGGCACTCCTAAGCATAGCAATGTGATGTAACATAGACTTAGCAGTGCTGGTAGGTGTTACTAGTCATTTAGAGAGATGTTTAAAGCAGAATATTGTATCTGTGCAGATAATAATTTTTAATTAAAGCCGACAATGTTTCATCCAAAATGAGCATGCGCAGTTTGTCTGCATTTTTAATTGATTTGAGTGGCATTCACAGGTGGAGCAGCCCCTTTGGTTTCCTTTTTAAGCTGAGGCTTAGCAGCGCTTTGAATGTGAAAATAAGTTATAGCAACACAAGCACCCAACAAGTAAAAAGAGTATCACTAGGAGGTTAAATTTTTTGCAGCAACAATTGTTGCCTCACTAGCTATGTTTTTACATGTTATTCAAAATTGCAATTTTGGCCTGTTTGTAACAAAGCACCTAATTAATAACAATATGTGTGTGGGAACCCATGCGTTTTGCCTGCAAAACATTCATGCAATAAAAAGTTATTTTAGCTAGAGGACCTAGTGTAAAACAATATAGTTAATAGATGTTCTTTTTTTAATGGGTTGTAGAGCTACACTTCTAGATCTTACTTTGAAACACAGATTGCTCTTGGTTACATAAAACTGAATACTTTTCTTAAGTGTCCTCAGTTTTAAATTGTTCCAATATTGCTGTATGGTTATGATGCAACAGTTCAGATAATATTCTATTTTAAGAACATACATTCTAGAGTAGAAACAATATACTGCATGAAATAGAAGTTAGGTGTTGTAGTGTTTGCAAATGTATCAATTAACACAAACATATTTTACAGCTAGGACATCGGATAAAACATGCTTTTCTTCAAGGCGGTGACACTTTTATGAGGAAAATTATTAGTGGTGCAGTTGATAAACTACACCAGAACAATACTGAAAAGGTATAAGAATACCTTTATGATAAAAGTTATGTTACATTAAATACTATGGTTTTAAACAGGAATCTATGCCAACCATGCTACAAAAACTACGGATGACAGTTATTAACTTGCTGCAAAAATGTGCTAATCTTCAGGTTAGTAAAATTCAACAATATATTGGATAATTTTCAAAAAATGAACCGATCAGAAACTGCAGTTCAGTTGAACAGAACAGTTTTTAAGAGTCAGTTTTAGTGCAAGGATAAATCATGGATTTTTTACTTGTAAGGAGGAGGTGGAAGTAAGAATGATACAGGATGTTTTAAATCAGGCAATGACTGTTGTGAGGGTAAGGTTTTTAAATTACAATTCTCATCTATACAGTGTCTAAACTATGTTTACCTTTTAGAATACGATTTATGAATCATCTCTAGTTTTACAAGAGCATGATGTGTCTCCACCATACTACAGTGAATATTTGCAACAAATCAGGCATGTGATTGAAGAAGTTGGAACATTGGTTGGTGGTGTTTCACTACTTAATTCTGAAGGTAAGTAAAGTTTTATTTGGTTGATCCTGATATAAGTCACAATACCATACTCATTATTTTGAATGTAACAAATTTTAGATTTTCAAGTGCCTTCCACCCAGTCAGATCTTCGATATCGCACAGAGATGCTTTGGAGGCCAATTTCACGCATAGCAGATATTTTTGAAAAACATTTTAAAGCTAATGCCCAAGGAAATGTTGAAAATAGTTATAATGCAAACAGCAACAACAACTCAAACAGTGTTCTGGATTCAGAAACACCCAACAGGTACAGATTTTTAATTTAGAAAGTTGTTATAGTTCGCTTCCTAACTAGGAACAAATATTTTTTTGGTTGTTATCCTGCTAGCACTATCAAGTGTTCAAATTATGTAATTTCTGAATAAAAAACAGATATTGTGTTACTGTTTAGGATGATTGTGTTTTTTGTTTGACATGAAACCCTGGTGGTTGACTTGTTAGCCCCGCTAAGTGATTAAAATTATATTCAATTGTCTTGTTAGAGCTCTTGTCCCAAAAGTTACTCTGCTAAGCCATTAAACATTATACTTTGTATCAATTGTAACATATTGTATATTGGGAAGACTATACCGGTGTGACACCTGTGCGTGCAGAAACAATGGTGTAATAAAGATAACTTATAGGAGATAATGGAAACTGGGGAAGTGGTTTTCTTGACATTGCAATAGACGCACCTAAAATGATATTTCCTCTTGCATCATATTGTTTTAATTGATTTCTATTTGTTTCCTACATTATTTAATTTCCTTTTTACTGAGGTAGTTTTTTATTTTGCAGATTAATATCTGAGATAAATTTAGGGGCCAGACAAGCCCATGAAGCTGTACGAAACATTATTGTATTCTCAGATCTTCCACAACATGCGTAAGTGGTTGAGTTTGAGAAATATTTCAATAATTTGTGTGTGCAGAAAGTTTTGCTGTAGGTTTGTCCAACAATTTTGGCCCTAATTGTTTGAATGGTTTGAATAAGACATTATCAGCTTCAAATATAGTCATGGTCAAACGTATGGTCATGTCATGTGTTCTTAAACATGGAGCCCCAGTAGATACCCCTTCAGTTCCTCCCAGTGGTTAAACTGTAATTGGCCCAATTAAAAGATTTTTTTTTAAGTTTTAGACCCAATAGCCAAAGCACTGATTTTGCTAGAGAGCTAAAGTGGGTTAAATTATCAAACAACATTTTTGTCGCCAACCACAAACACTATAGTTAAATAAAAATGTTTTAAATGATTAAAAATTGTTCAACCCCCAAACAATTTTTTTAAATTTTACAACTCCCAAAACAGATCAACAACTACACATGTGGGGATTCGGTGCAAAATAATGTTGTGAATACATATACTTTTTGTGTAGTGTCTGTGTAATGGCAGCATAATAAAAGCTGTTTATTCACATTGCTTTGACCACCCTAACTAAAGTTGTCATGAACAATATGGTGTTAATCCAATTACCTCATGTACAGGGGGCTGAAAGAAGATGAAAACTGCAATAAAGTGAAACGTTCTCATAAGGGACGGGTTCTACCCACCAGTCCTGACTTACTGGAAAACAGGAGTGTTTCTTCATCCTTTGCCATAAAAAACACTGTAGCTAAATGGC
>QXVZ01012806.1:0-22122 GCA_008931825.1 Phallusia fumigata | reverse complement strand
TTTCTTAGCTTTATTGCATTATTGAATGAAACAAGCCAAATTGAAACCCGCATTTGGAGGGAAAAGGTCTTGTTTGCCAATACATTTATTGTTCAAACCGGGATATCAGATGCTTCAACGTTGTGGACTTGGCAAGTCGAACATTTTCCTTGATTCAAATCTTCATTCCACGCCTTAACGAATCTTTGAAAAAAATATTTAAGGCATTTGTAATATGTTTGGAATTATCGTTGTGGTCCGGCTGTAAACTAGTTTTCGCAATTGCTTTAGTTTTCCTTTCAAAAATATTTTTTGGCTGGCAAACGCGTAAAAAAATTTATAGCACATGACCAATGCGACAAAAAAGTGAAAAATTGACGACAAACCTTTTTACAACCTGATTGTTAGGTACGTATTGGTTTATTACTGTAATCTTGGAAGTTGTAGATGATTCCAAAAACCGCAAGTCTTTTGATAAAATGAATTCTCCCGCTACAATCCATTGAACATTGAGACTTTCGACAGGTTTAAGCGCATGCAACTACAAAACAGAAGTAGTTGGTTAATGCTACTACTAATCGCCGTTGGCATATTTTTTACTGGTAGACGAATTTCCCCTTACACAAAAAATCTTGCGTTCGTTCTCATTCCAGACGATATTAAATGTCGATGTGCCGTCCTTTCAGCAGGGAACTTACCAGGGAAATCAACTTCGTGACTATGTCTGCTTTGGCAAACAAGACCACCGCCTCCAGCTGTACAACATGGTTTGTGTGCAGTAACTTGGCCAAATAAGCAGATGCTTTTCGAAATCGTTCATCGCTTTCGGTATTCGTGATTTTGTCCAAACGCACAAACAGATTTGCTGGAAAGCGCGAAGTTTCACTCCGCTTGGACACCAAGTATGTTAAATCTTGAACAAATGAAGCATCTGCGCACAAAAAATGCTTACTCCAGAGTTGGATCAATTACATGATTTTGGTTATATTACAATTACGTTCTGTAATTTTTTTTAATTACATCACATACAATTACTCTGTCCTTAACACTGTGAATTACAATTACAATTACGATTATTCTGAGACTTGTAATTAATTACAAATTACAATTACATGTCACAATATTTTTGATTTCAACCCTTTGTTTTTTACACAAAAACACAACAACCAAGTCGATATAAAAATAGTAATTAATTACATTCAGCTGAATTACTAATTGTAATTGAACCAACTTTGAATGAATGTAACATATTTTAATTGAAAATTTCCGTAAAGGTTCCTAAATCACACATCGCAATTAAAAACTTTGATGAAGTTTATTCTAAAATAATCAAAATATTTTTTACAAAACCTGTAATCAATTGCATATTAGCGCGCAGGAATCTTCCGGGAAACTTTGACAAATGACTTCAAACAAAGTATTAATTCTCGCACAACAACTATATACTTTCGCTTTCGAGTTCGTTAACCATTCAATATACACTTGCAAATAATGATTTTCCATATAACATAGACATGCTTGTAGTAAATACCAGAACCGGAAACACTATGCACTCTCGTGTGAGCGTCGGCAAATGTGGTGCGAATACATGTGTAGATTAAGAGCGTTAGACAAACCTAGTGAGAAATAGGAATTAATTGTGCTTTTAAAATAAACTTTTATACCTCTATCATTTTCGTACACCATGACAAAATTTTTGATTTTTGAAGCTTGCATGAAATTGTCAACCGCATTTGCAATGATGCTAATATCAGGTTGAGTCGAAAAACTGTAATTTACTCCGCGGGGGGACGATCGGCACGACGTGCTGTCTGCAACCTGTATAATTACGAATAAATTAACAAAAACTTTAAAACCTTTGTATGTGAAACACACTGTTGTTTTATCATAGCTTTCAAAATAACAAAATCACAAAATTGGTTTGTCCGTGATTAAAGGAAAAACGAGTATAGAGACGACGATCGATATATTTTTTAACTGGGTGGACGGAAGAAACCATTTTTTTCATATTTGTACTTACACTTAACAACGGCACGTGAGTATTTTCGGATAAAGACTGAAGTGTGGTTGCAATTGGACACGATGCCACAGTTACCAACATATTCATCCCCATGCCAAGCAAATCACAAGCTGCGAAAGGTCACGGTCACGTTAGGAAGGGCATAAACACGAAACCATCTCGAGTTGTTTGTTACAAAAAATTTGAATCAGCCAGAATAATTAAAGTGTATGTGTTTAGCGGGTATCAAGTTTTTACTCCTATTTAAATGACAAATTTACTGTTTTTAAAACATGTAGTTTTTGGTTTTTCTAATTATCAATTTTTTGTGTTTCAAACCATTGGTACACAAATCTACTATTTTGTTAAATTTGTTGTTAATATCAACATTGTACCATGTCCTAGTGCGTTCATAGCATCGTTGTTTGAAATATTCTTCTCAATAAGATTTAGCATTGCACCACGCAACATCCAATCTTCACGATTTATATCATTTACTGCTATTTCCAGCGCTCTTCTTGTCACGGTGTCGTCACTTAATAACAAAGCGCCTTCAACATAGAATAAGGTTCGTTTAGTAACTTTTAAATCGGACAGTATAGCTGGAACATGTTCTCTTCCAACTTTAAAAAGAATATTTTTAATGCGCAGCAAAATATTAAAAGGCTGAGTAAAAAATATCTCATTGGATGCCCCTGTTGCTCGACGTGCGTGGCCAGCGAGTGTGCATTTAGAAAACAATCAAGTGATGTTTTTTTAAAGCAACAACAGTTAGATCTATATAACTTGGTACACACAAAAAGATTTGCGTAAAACGTAAAAAAGGTTTTAATCTTTTTGTAACGAAAATTACCCTTGGTGAGCTAGTACTACTAGAAAAACCTCCATTCACTTTTTCATCAAAATCCCCTATTTACACGAACTCTTCGAAAATATAAAATTTAACCATGAATTAAAAAACAACCCTAAAATGCAACTAAAGCACAAAGAATTAGTAGCAATTATTTGAAAAAATAATAAAAACAAATTGTTTTGTCAACATAGCATGCGACAAGTAAACAAAAATCACACAAATTCGATTGCTTGTACATACGTCATTGTACAACTTACCGATTTGCACATGGGATGTCGGTTGACTCACGGCACCAGCCAGACAAAAAGAACAAGCAGCAAGTACAAGCAACCACATTCTTTGTAAACTTTTAATTTGTCTTCAAGTTTAACAGTAAGCGCAAATTCAATGGACTAAATTTTTGAAACTGTTAAAGGTGAGTTGTTAAAACTATTTCACGTTTTACTGTCTCGCACCTTGCACCTCTCTTAGCTTCGTTTGCTACTTATGGTTTCAGGATCACTATCACGAAACAACTACGTTATCCAGAACATCGAAGTGACGTGCAAAATTAGTTTAAGTATTACCATGGGGCAATTTTTCGTGTTACTACTCCTAAAAGCTTTTAGCCTTGTTTGCGAAAATTAAAACATGTACCACTCTATTTATGGTTGATTTTCGAAATCCATAAAGCTGTCACATCCCATTACATCAACCAACGTTATTGTACTAACCCCCCAAAAGGATACGCTCTTCAAGATATAGCCAAAGGACGCAGATGTTTTATTTGACCACAAGACAAAAACGAAATCGAACTTTTTCGTTTGGGGTATGTTTTATAATCCGAAGATGTGGCAACAATCGCAGTCTGACAGCTTCATGCAATATTTATACCTAGGACGAGACACGTTTCAAAACAGCAGCGAAATGAGCTGTGAATTAACCCAAGAAAATCGAACCTGTCAGGGCTATAGGCGAAATATCATTATGTGTCAAACATTGAAACGCATGTATTGGATTTTACCAAAATCATTTTATTATTATTAGCAAGCAAATGAAATTTGCCAAAGCAATATATACAAATCGGCACTGAGGGATGACATTTCGTTTGGGACACAAGCGGAAATATGGGATGACGAACAAAAAAGGTAAAAGTGACATTATTTTTGTACCGATCAAAAGAATAAACTCGCACTGGGACTCAAGTCATGTTGCTGTCACTTCATTTGTTGCATTGTCATTGTCTTCATTTTGAGTATCTTCAGTCGACGCGGTCTCTGTGGTTTCGCGTTTCGGTTCTTCTGCAACCATATCGATTGCATCGGCAGCAGGTTCTTCAGTTGTAACTTCTTCTTTATTGATAGGTGATTCAACGGCTGCTGTGTCATTGGCGTTGGTCGCCTGTGCATTTAGGTTCACAAATTATTTTGTTTACAATTAGGTGTATCTGAATTGCAAATTACGCAATCTCAAGCTTGGGCACAGCTCCTAATACAGTGTAATAACAAACGCAACAAAAAGAACAGACACGAGGCCAACGGCCAACGAAAGTTTCGTTTGTCTATACATTTTTTAATGCATGGATCAGTGACTTCGCTTCGCGCATAACGAATTTTAAAGAAAGAGGAAAAACGCTGTTATTAAATGCCTATTTGTTTGCAAATATTTCGGTTGGCTGAAAAACTTTCGTTGTTAAATTACGATTTCTGTATCGCGGGTTTACTAATTATATTTCTGAGTTTAGGCATTGAAATGTTTGCGTTTTTTATATTTGTTTCAAAATACCATAAAGGGTCAAGATGCTGTAGAACAGGGATAAGCAACCTTTTGAACGCAGCTTACAATGTGTGTAAAAACGTTAATGACTTGCTTTCCACGGTAATGACTTCATATTTAATTGTTTCTGTGTTTGGTAGGCTAATCGTTACAATCCGGAAAAAACTGGTTTACATGCACGATGTCGCTTTCTGCAGTTGCACTGCACCCAACGATAAAATAACAAAGAGGTCGCTCAACTTGTGAGAAAATGCATTAGAATACGAACTCGTAATTCACTTGGTGTGTCATGAATAATCATCTCGCGTGCGAGGGATTGTCGACCCCTGCTGTAGAAAGACGATTTAAACCGGTGAAACGTCTTCTGAACTAAGCCTAGCGTTTTACTTAACGTTTCAAAAACAATCTGACTAAATATATTGGACTAGTTTGCACAATATAGTATTATCTCTCCCCTTGTTTCAGCAACCAATTCGAAAAGTGTTCCACTTTATATTACCTGCCTTTAGAACTTTAAGGTTTTAATATTATGGTGGTTTGGCTATAACTGCAGTGGTAAAATTCGTAGGCGATCGCCCCCACCCAGAATATGCTAGAGTTAGCAGACAAACGGTTTTTTAAAATTGATTAGTGTTCATTACACCGGCATGCTGTTTGTCTGGCACATGGCTATCTCCTTGTCTATATGGTCTCAATATCGTTATTATCGTCTCGTTAATACCAACGACGTGCGTTTGTCTCAAGCATGGTTTTCTGCTCAAAATAGTGCAACAGCAGGTTATATCCACTTTGACATCATAGTAACCCGTTGAAATATAAAGATTCCTGTTAATTGCTTGTTGTATATTGTACAAAAAATAGGATAAACAAGACGAGTTTATTAAAAACCGAAATGTCAACTAAATGACGACGGTCGCTGAAAGCGTGCGTTGTTTAAGTTCGGGCTCTAAGCGATTTTCAATAGCAATTACAATGTGACGGCTGAATGTTTGAAGTCGACATCAGTAAGGTTAAGGAATTCGACCACCGTTGAGCGATCCAACGGCATGAGATGCTAATGCAATGTCGCATATTTATGTGGCACTCTGACAAAACCAAAACCTGGTTAAGAAGCAATATAGGCGGGGTAAGACTCTATGGTTTAGCGCTACTGCACAAACGCAGATGTATTATACTTGATTATGACGCTGTTATTAATCGTTTTGCAAAGAGGTAAATCCGAATATTGGATTTGCTCGATCTGATGTCTTTCACCAAACGAGATACACTTACCTCAATGCTAAAAACAAAAAAAATGGAATTTGGACATTGGTACACTACTTGCCTGAGTGAAATGAAAATGATACTAGAAACAAAAAACTCGGCCAGACATTGTTTAAAATGAGCTTTTAAAAATGTTTTACTCTTTAATTACTAGTATGACGTCAAAAAAAAACATATCACACAACTCCATGATAATATTTATCTCATATAAAAGTTTTATCGGAATTTGTCAAACATTTCTAAAAGTGCATGTACAGACCTGCAGGAAAAAAAATGTGACATTTTAGGAAAGTAAATGGCAACCAATATAGTTTTGACCAGAACCCAAAAACCAAAGACTGTTCCTAATAAAAAAACAGCTTTTCTACGTCTTTCTGTCTGAACCAGTAAAACAACTTTCACAAGTGCTACAATTACAAAAGTTTTTTTAGCACCACAAAATAAGAAATAAATGAAAAGGGCACAAAAAGCTTTGTCAATTACATGTTCAAACAACACAGGTTAGTAAAGAAATACAAGTGTACTAACAGGGGTCAAAATATAGAGATAGTAATTAATAAAACAAAGTATGCTGACCAAACCAGGTCTGTCAAAATAAGCTGTTACAGCACAAGGGTTAACAAAGATTTTGTTCTTCCAAATGATATAATGTACAAGGAGGAACAAAAGCAAAAGAAAATTGACATTTATGCAGAAAAATAGACCCCAAAGATTTATTGACACACAGTGAGTTAAATTCATAACATACCNAGGGGTCAAAATATAGAGATAGTAATTAATAAAACAAAGTATGCTGACCAAACCAGGTCTGTCAAAATAAGCTGTTACAGCACAAGGGTTAACAAAGATTTTGTTCTTCCAAATGATATAATGTACAAGGAGGAACAAAAGCAAAAGAAAATTGACATTTATGCAGAAAAATAGACCCCAAAGATTTATTGACACACAGTGAGTTAAATTCATAACATACCCAAAGGGTGGGTAATGCAATACAACCTAAATTGAAATGCAGTAATAAAATCTTCAAGGCTTAACATTATAAACTGAAATGTGTATAAAAATGGAGCTTAGTTCTTGGCCTATTTAGTTTCTTCAACATTATCTTCATTTTCCATTTGCTCAATTTCTTTTTCTTTGATTTCAAATGATCGCAAACTGTCAATTGACTGCCCAGTGTTGGCAGAGTATGCTGACATCACATTTTCCTCAAGGGTAGAATCCTGCTTCAATTCACTGTTTTCCCCTCCTAGATCTTTATGGCCATTAAAATCTTCCTCTTCTTCCTTGGTCTTTGCAACCTGAATGCTTGGTTCTTGGTCTGTTTCCTGATGATCTTCTGAAGAAGGGATTTTGTATGTAGCAAGTTCATCTTTATTTTCACTTGTTTGCAGCATGTCAGTTTCATTTTCGGTAAGCAGCTTATATGCATTAAACTCCTCCACTTCCTCTTGATCATGGTTTGTCTTATCTGCGCCTTGTTTTTCATCTGTAGGCACATCATCCAGTTTACTTTCATCAGTTTCAGCAATCAGTAAATCTGTAGTGAATCTTTCCAGTTCTTGACCATCAGCAACATTCTCTGTTTCATTCTGTTCAAGCTTTTTACTTTCTGCATCAGAAAGCAGTTTGTACGCATTAAATTTCTCCACTTCTTCTTGTACATCTGTGACATTGTTTTCTGTTTCATTTTCTTGACTCCCTTTTGTTTCAGAAAGCAGTTTATTTTTATTAAATTCTTTTGATTCTTGTACATTAGGTGCAAGCTCACTTATTTCTTGTTGAGGTTTCTTTGTATCAGTTTCAGAAAGCAACTTGTAAGCATTAAACTCTTCCGGTTCTTCTTCCAAACCAGTGACTTGGTAACCGGTTTCTGTCTCATGTTTAAACACCTCAACTTCTTGCTCATCGCTTGCCATATCTGCTTCTTGTTTTTCATCTGTAGTCATATCATCCAGTTTACTTTCATCTGTTTCAGCAATCAGTAAATCCGTAGTGAATCTTTCCAGTTCTTGACCATCAGCAACATTCTCTATTTCATTCTGTTCAAGCTTTTTACTTTCAGCATCAGAAAGCAGTTTGTATGCATTAAATTCCTCCACTTCTTCTTGTACATCTGTGACATTGTTTTCTGTTTCTTGACTCCCTTTTGTATTAGAAAGCATTTTATTTTCATCAAGTTCTTCTTGTACATTTGGTGCAAGGTCATTTATTTCTCGGTCGGGTTCGATTGCATTTGTTTTAGCAAGCAACTTGTAAGCATTAAATTCCTCAAGTTCTTCTTCCACATCAGTGCTTTGGTAACCAGCTTCTGTTTCAGGCTTAATTTTATCTGAATCATCAAGTGCATCAAGTTCCTTGGGTTCTTCTTGGCCAGAATTATCCTCTTTTTCTGTTTCAGCCTTCCCTTCAGTGTCAGAATGCAGCTTGTAGGCATTGAACTCCTCAAGTTCTTNAGTTCTTGACCATCAGCAACATTCTCTGTTTCATTCTGTTCAAGCTTTTTACTTTCTGCATCAGAAAGCAGTTTGTATGCATTAAATTCCTCCACTTCTTCTTGTACATCTGTGACATTGTTTTCTGTTTCATTTTCTTGACTCCCTTTCGTTTCAATAAGCAGTTTATTTTCATTAAATTCTTCTGATTCTTGTACATTAGGTGCAGGCTCACTTATTTCTTGTTGAGGTTTCTTTGTATCAGTTTCAGAAAGCAACTTGTAAGCATTAAACTCTTCCAGTTCTTCTTCCAAACCAGTGACTTGGTAACCGGTTTCTGTCTCATGTTTAAACACCTCAACTTCTTCTTGCTCATCGCTTGCCGTAACTGCTTCTTGTTTTTCATCTGCANACTTTCATCTGTTTCAGCAATCAGTAAATCCGTAGTGAATCTTTCCAGTTCTTGACCATCAGCAACATTCTCTATTTCATTCTGTTCAAGCTTTTTACTTTCAGCATCAGAAAGCAGTTTGTATGCATTAAATTCCTCCACTTCTTCTTGTACATCTGTGACATTGTTTTCTGTTTCTTGACTCCCTTTTGTATTAGAAAGTATTTTATTTTCATCAAGTTCTTCTTGTACATTTGGTGCAAGGTCATTTATTTCTCGGTCGGGTTCGATTGCATTTGTTTTAGAAAGCAACTTGTAAGCATTAAATTCCTCAAGTTCTTCTTCCACATCAGTGCTTTGGTAACCAGCTTCCGTTTCAGGCTTAATTTTATCTGAATCATCATGTGCATCAAGTTCCTTGGGTTCTTCTTGGCCAGAATCATCTTTTTTTGTTTCAGCCTTCCCTTCAGTGTCAGAATGCAGCTTGTATGCATTGAACTCCTCAAGTTCTTCTTGCTTATCTGACCCACTTGGTTTTACATCAGTTTTCATTTCAGAAAGCAGTTTGTAGGCATTGAACTCTTCCAATTCATCTTGATAAATAGCAGTATCAGCTTCGGTTTCAGTTTCAGACTTTTCCTCTTTGTTAAGTAATTTGTTGCCATTAAGTTCTGGTTCCTGGGGTTCTTTTTCATGGTAATTTGACTGAGTGCTANTCTTCCACATCAGTGCTTTGGTAACCAGCTTCTGTTTCAGGCTTAATTTTATCTGAATCATCAAGTGCATCAAGTTCCTTGGGTTCTTCTTGGCCAGAATTATCCTCTTTTTCTGTTTCAGCCTTCCCTTCAGTGTCAGAATGCAGCTTGTAGGCATTGAACTCCTCAAGTTCTTCTTGCTTATCTGACCCACTTGGTTTTACATCAGTTTTTATTTCAGAAAGCAATTTGTAGGCATTGAACTCTTCCAATTCATCTTGATAAGTAGTAGTATCAGCTTCGGTTTCAGTTTCAGACTTTTCCTCTTTGTTAAGTAATTTGTTGCCATTAAGTTCGGGTTCCTGAGGTTCTTTTTCATGGTAATTTGACTGAGTGCTATTTTTATCTGTGGTAGTAATCAATTTGTAGGCATTAAATTCCTCTACTTCTTCCTGGACATCTGTGGGAGAACCAAGTGGTTCTGTTGCTTCTTGTGAAATCTCAACTTGTGCACTGGCTTGTTTATCCATTTTATCTGTATCATTGGTAAGTTTGTATGCATTAAATTCCACTTGTTCTTCTGTCCCATGGCTATCCTCCACTTCTTTGTATGAATATGTTGCCACACCTTTTGTACCTTCATACCTTTGTGCATCAACAAACATTCCCGCATCTTCATATCCAATTGGGGGTATTTCCCTTTGCGAAATGTGAGGATCAAATGTAACTGCACGTGATACTCGTTTGTCTGTTGTTTCCACAGTTTCAGCACTATGTTCTTGTGGCAACTCCGGGTCTTCGATCTCTCTCTCTTTTTCTTCAATGGATCTAACAGTTGTTGCATCTTCATCTGTTTCAGCGGTGACATTCTCTATTTCTGACAGTGACGGAAGTTCAGGATATATGTTGGAAATAACACCATCCTCATCCAAGTTGGATTCTTTTTTACCAGGAACATCAACAGATGCATCCTGTTCATGTGGTTCAATATCCATGGGATCCTCTGCAACTGGGGTGTTTGCAGTTATTCTCAGATCCGGGATTTGGGCAAAGTGGTAAGATTCAAGATGTGTTTGAGAGCTTTTAGGTGACATAACTTTATCCTGAAATACAATGTACAATGTAGATTTGCAGTAATGCAATTGGGTTCATTTTTTGAGACAAATTACACAAATTAAATTGCTGTAAAATCATATTTTATATTTGACAAGAGCAATATAGGCATTATTTTGGAAAAAAAGCAGCAATAACACTGACCTTTCAAGCAGCACACCACTTTGTATCAATTGAATTTTCCATGCAATCTACACTGGCTATCATGCAAAGCCCTGTGTGCATTTTCATTCTTCAGCTATTTGAAAAGCTATCAATTTTTGCATCTGCACAGCTTTACAAATTACATGCAACAGCACACAACATTCCTCAGGTTTTCATTTTGTCTACAAGCAGTGCGCAATTTTTTGCCTACATAGTTACAACATAACTAAACATATCAACAAAAGTATCTTTGACCGAAAGTGCAGCAGACATGATTGACATTTTTGGGAAATGTACATGCTATATATAATGGTTGCATGCAGATGATAAATGAGAGCAATGAACAAACTATGCAAACTTGCTTGTAATTTTTGACAAAACCTACAATTATCAATAATCAACTAAACTTTTAAGCATTGAAAGCTCCAAAGTGATATTGGCTAGTTTGTCATATTTGCAATTTACAGGGATCATAGCTTATGAATTTCGAGCAGTCCAAGCTTACATCTGTGTTTTTTTATAAATACAACAACAGCAACTTGTACATACCCCTTCCAGTGGTGGCGATGTTTCTTCATCCTCTTTTACTGAAGTTAAACTTGGTGCACCAGGTTTGTTTGTCAAATCTTTTAGAGTTGGTTCTGGAGTGGTTTCAACAATCTTTCGGGCCTTTAAACAAAGTTGCAATCAGTAAAAATACAAAAAAAATTTTCCATGCAAATTCTAGTCACAAGGTATATCAATACAGAAAACACACAAAAATAATTACATATTTTGAGTAGAACAGAACTTAGTTACCTAATTACAATTGTTTTCAATTTGAACAACTTAACTGACCTTGTAACTCAGTCTGTTATGATGGATGAAACTAGTCTGGTCTTTTTTTGCTGCATCATAGTTTTCTCAATCTAACTTGTAAGCACACATAAACTTTACATAATTATTAGTACAACTGTCTCATGAACACCTTTGCATTCATCCCTTCAAGCTGTTAATACTTCTTCTTGCATCAATATTGTCTTACTGACTCAAACTCTGTATTGTATTGACTTGCTTTGGCATTTCAAACAATATCACACAAGGTTTGACCAACAAATTTGAAAAACACAACAACAAGATTACACCTTTATATCTTCAGCCTCTCTTTGTTGAATGAGATTAGCTTCCTCATTCAATTGGTTCCGTAAGTTTGCCTCATCCCCTGCTTCTTGCAGTTCATTGTTCAACAAGTTTTGTTCTTTTAACAACTGCAAAAAGATTTAGAAATTTAAGAAATAAAACTTACTGTTGCCGAAAACTGTTGGCATGTTGTGTAAACAAATTAACATTTAATATGATATTAAGTTAAATTGAGTTTGTTTTTATTTGAGTTTTAATGTACAGAACTAGTTAATTGTTAATGATTCACATTTCAGTACCACTTGTTGATGGTTCAAAAAATCAGTTGTAGAAATGCACTAACAGGAATAAAACTTCTCACTTATCTAGTCAAGTTTCCACCATTTTTTAACAATTATTAAGCATATGTTTACTTTGAAATGTTTGACATTTATTACACTGTAGGAGGTGAAACTGATATACAACATTTTTGGCAACTTGTTTACCTTGGCATCCTGTGCTTCATTCTGTTTGAATTTGTAAAGAAAGTGAGCTATGTATTCAATAGGATCCATAGGTCGTCTTTCAACCACTTCCGTGAGTGCTTCAGTAAGACAGAAATTAACATGCTTTTTCAAGTATTCCGAGTCCATCTTATTTTTGTTTTTTACTCTGCATACAAATCGTCATTTTTTTAATGGTGTTGGTCTATAGCAGTGCTTCTCAAAGTATGGTCCGCGGACCACTAGGGTCTGTCATCCCCTCATTGTGGTCAGCTTAAAGATGATTTAAACTAGGCGAGTGTTTATAAAATCGCCTGTTTTTAAAGCGTGTCAGAACGAAATTTTGTTTGGTGGTCCTCAGAAAAAAGTTCTAGGTTAAAGTGGTCCTTGGGCTAAAAAAGTTTGAGAAACACTGGTCTATAGACTATACGTTACGGCACACTCATACGTGCTCAGAAAAAAATTGGTAAAAACCGATTGTGAAAAATGTTTTTGTAAAACTATTTTTTACTTTACTGTCTTGCTTTTTATTTAATAAACAACATCTAACGCTTGCGCAACAGAAGTCGGACCTACGCTACAAACTGTTGTTAAAATAAGACAGACGGTTCACAACCGTTGCCAAGACAACAACCACTAGTGGCGCTTTAACAACAGTTTCCGAAATAACGGTGGGTTTTCCAAGAGATGAGAAGAAAGATTTTTTACAATCACTTTATTTTTTACTTGTACGACTGTAAACATTGTGTGATGGTATTTGACTAAATTACACTTTCTGCAAATACTTTAGATTTTCCATATTATATTGCTGTTGCTAAATGTGTGCGCCCGAAGAGGTAGATGCTGTTTGTTCAGAACAACAGTAGCTAAGATCATGCGTAGTTCGGAAGGCGCGTTGATTTGCACACAAAAATATTAATTCTTTTTCACATACGATATGAAATATGACGATGTCGCACCATTGTGTCCGCAGGTGTTGATTAAAGTTATTTAAGTCTCTGTATGGTATTTAGCTCACTTTGCTTAGCTTACAAGACCAAAAAACGACCGGCCAGACAGCTTCTCGAATACATGCCCTGCTTATCAATACCAGCACAAAAACGTTGCGTTTAAACACAAATATTGCACGAAAGAATACATCACAAGAAACAATATTTCCACATTAGCTTTTTTTATTTACATTTCAGTGTTCGTTACAAAAGGTGTAAAAAAGGCAAAGTCGCATTTATCACTTCAATTTTACTTAAGTAACGTTGCATCTGATTCTTCATTACAAAAATTTGTGTTGTGAGAGCCACCGTGCAGAAAAGCCGTGTACAGGTCGCAAGTATTTTTTTTCACAAAATGCCGTTTTTGCGCTTCTTGACCAACATATGCAGCTTTGCAAAAATGTGCAATGGTTGCTTTGTTTTTTGTTACACGACCGCCACAACCGCCACAACCGCCACAACCGCCACAACTTACCGCTTCTTCCAACACGACGACCCCCGCTTTCTACTAAACTGTTCTGTATAGTTTAAAAGTCAATTTGCCAAATGTACAATTATGGGGTTCGAATGTAAAACAAAAATACTAATAATCCTTCCAATGTGAAATGAAAGTTGTAAATTAGAATAAAATGGGTATCTAAATAAAAATTAACATACATGAACTTTGCATTTTAATGCTGCGCCTAAAGCATTACCTACGGTGGCCACCATGTACAATTCAATAAATTTTTTTGAATGCAAACAGATTTTTTCAGTGCAAACAGTTTTTTCCTCACTGCAACAACTTCTCAGTGTTTAGTATACATAGCAGCATCAAAACTGGCGTACAATCAAAGAGTCAAATACAATGTAAAATTCACGAACTATTATTGGGAAGGTGTATATTCTTGTTGTGTGATGTGTTAACCCCACTACACACCAGCATTATGGACCTTCGTCCGCGGAAAACCGGTCACCGCGTATAGTTGATCAATATAAACCAGGTACTTTTACCAGGTTTTACAATAACATACTTACACTCTTTAGTATAGCTGGTTCGTTGGATTAATGTGAAACTTTAATACGGGATAAGTTTCTTACTAAACTAGGTGCTATTTTAAAGTTCATTTATTCAACTTTTGTGAAACTGTGATTGTCACGTTTTCCATTGAGTTTCCGATTCCACCGAATCAACTATCTAATCTTGTCGGTCCTTGTCGTAACCACTTGGAATTCGAAATTGTTCCACTCTTTCTTTCATCAAATCCATGACGTTCGATCTACTCCGATTCTGGTCTATATCGAGTTTTCTTGTATTTCTTTGATCTTTTCGATAACCAACGAAATGCTTGGTCGCTTCAATGGTTCTATTTCCATTAGGCTTCGCACCAAATCTAAGTACGCCGGAGGGAACCTTAAAAAACGAAAATATACGAATTGCTTGTAATGCACTGAAAAACAATTCAAATTTACAGTTGAATAAATAGTATTCCCCATGCCTACATTACGTTTGGCCCCTTGGCATTTTTAAAAACAATAGTTGCTAAAGGCATAAACGCATAGGCCCCAACATGTCACCCAAATGTGTGTATTTGTGAATTGGTAGCAGTAATAATAGGTCCTGTTTTGGATTTCTAACCTAAAACTTTCAAAAAGCAGTTTTGAAACAACATCTGTCTGAAAAATGCATAGCCTCAGCTAAATTAACCAATTAATTCTTAACTTTGTTGTAAGACTTTTTATTCTACAAGAAAACCAAACTCCTGCAGTTTTTGGTGGATATTAAAAATATNCAATAATGAACTTCCTGAAGTACAAGGATAAACATCACAAAATAAAATTATATCTTGTTTGGCTTTTGCACACCTGCAATGCATCTTGTTTTGCTTTTTCATCATGGCACACAATTCTTTTTAAAGCAAAGTTTTCTCCAGATTTGAAATCTTCAATCAAGTCAATGTAACTGAAACCACTTTAAAAACAGGATGAACTGTATTTGCTACTTTTTATATTGAACATGTGATAAAGTTTTTTAGTGTAAGTTAACAAAAATGCCTACAAATCTTTACTGAAGGGTTTTTAGACCTTGCATGACAAAATGATTTTTATACTAAAATCAAACATTTCCAGTCGAACAGAATATAAAAAGATTTTCCTTAAGATGATAGCTAAACATCCACAAACTATTAAATCACAATTACTAATGACAATTATTTGCTCCAGAGTATAATAGAGGTTGTGGTCATAACATACCCTTCTCCGACATTTTCCTGAAATAGATATCTAGCACCATTAATACTTAATATTCCTTTTCCACACATACACATTCCAGCAGATGAAAGTGATGCTCCCATGACTAGCTTTAAATCAAAACATAGAAGACAACAATAGCAATAATAGATTGCAGATTTGCAAGATTGATTAATCTTCTTTTCTAAACAGACAAAGAAAAACTGAATGGAAACAAAAACCTTTGGGAAACAAATACCCAGAACAAAATTTTAGTAGGGACTAACGGCCTTAAACCTTGTCATTTTGGAAAAAGCATCCACTCCAAATCCAATACAATTGTTTGACACTCAATAAACTCAACTTTATTGTCGGTCTGAATTGCTATTTGTTTCCTTTGGACCTTGGGGAAAGTACCTAACCAACAAATAAATACACGCAAAGTCTTTAGAAAACATGATTTCTATTAGTAATGTTTGGTATCGGCCTGTGAAAGAAGTTTATGTGTAACCTTGCTTTCTTTCAAATGCCCAGAATTTTACGCATCATATTATCGGACCGCTGCCCGCTGACTCCCCTACTCAATCAGACCCACAAATTGTAGGAGTTGGGGTTGATACATTAAGCCGATTTTTTACCGCAGCTGCAGCTAATTAGCGTAAAATTACACAAAAAGTTTGAGCACTATTTGCTCACCGTGTAAGATTCGGAACGGGATTTACCGTCATGCAAACACATGCAAATGATTACCTTTCGGATTGTGCGTATTTCAATGTATTTTTTTTTCATAAAGTCCGGGTGAAACTTTCGACAGAAGGGCACCCATCGCACGAATGTTTGACACTCAAGTAATTTTTTTTCGTTAATAGGCCTATATTTTTATTATTCGTAATGGGCCTTTAAGATGGTACAGTCGTATTTACAGATCGTAAAGTCGAATTACTTAAAACCATCGTTTTCCAGACTTCTTAATCTGTGACCCCTTCAAAATTATTAACATTTTCCGCGAACCCCTATGTTTGACTATAGTATACTATTACTATACTATGGTGTATACAAGGGACTCAAACTCAAATGTCATGGAGGGCCATATAAAAAACTTTAGTAATTTTGCATGTGTCAATTACTACGCTTGCTCTTTTCTCAGTATATTGCTGCACTTAGAGGTAATTTGCACGAAATTTTGCAAAATTTTTTGGACACAGCTATCACGCTTCTTTAATATTGATAGACCGGCATAATGAAACCGATAAAGTGACGAACGAACGAAAAATGTCCAGCTGCGTCACAAGCATGACGCGTTCCTTTCTCGATGATTGACATGAGATTATCTGCAGTTAAAATTTGAGTTTTTGCAGAACAATCTGTGATCCAGTTTGACCCTCGGTTTGGATAGTCCTGTTTTATAAATATGTATGGTTATGTCGTTCTGATCGTACATCTAAGTTCTGAACTTTGGTAGGCTTTTTCAAGCAAATCCACCATTTTCAGCACGGATTATATGCTTGTTGCAGTGTCAATAAGATCATTTGTTTTTTAAAGTCGAGCAAATAAAAGTTGGTTTTGTTTTGACTTGATCACATCTGCTGCTTGGATTATGTTAATGGGACAAACAGTAAACGTGTCCTTTAAAATTAGGTCAATAAGGTGAAAGCCGTGTTTCGAAATTCATATTGACCCAGTGAACTACTGGAAGTATTCTTGTGATATTAAAAAATTTGCTGTGATTTGTGCAACAAGGTGTAGGGCTAGAAACAGAAAATTGCATATTAGTTCTGCAAAGACAGTGAACAGTAAACATTTTGTCTCTAAATTGAAAAGCAACATTTCAATGAAAACATTTGTTTTAAAAGTTTTTTTCCAAATCAAATGATATTGCACCTTTTTTAGGTGTTGTGTGCATTTTTCTTGCTGTAATGAGCCCTGTTAGCACTTTACCAAACACCTCTAAGGCTGAACCATCAAGAGACTTTAAAACTCCAATATCAGTACTGCAAGAATATTGCCAAAAGCTTGGTAAAACCCCTCGCTATGATCTCACAGCACTGGAGGGAAGGGCACACCAGCCACAATTCGTGTACAGATGCATGGTTGGAGATGTGACGGCAACTGGACAAGGTGGAAGCAAAAAGCAAGCAAAACATGCAGCAGCAGAGGCTGTGTTTACAGCTTTAACTGCAGGCTTGCTTCCAGAAGAAACCAATCAAGTTGATGACAGTCAAAGCAATTTACATGCAGTTAGGCATGTTGCCAAGGAATCAGATGAAACAAATCCAGTGGGTGCTCTGCAAGAAACTGTTGTCGCCAGGGGATGGAGGTTACCTGAATATACACTTGCACATGAAACTGGGCCAGCACACAAAAAAGAATTTATTATTTGTTGCACTGTTGAATCGTTTAAAGAATACGGAAGCGGATCAGCTAAAAAACATGCGAAACGAATTGCTGCAAGCAACATGTACAACAAAATTATAAACCTTCCACCAGAAGCTAAAGATAATGTTACCAATCAAAGCCGGGAAGCAAAAAGCAAAGTTGCCCTACATGAGCTTGCAAATTCACTTGGTGAGAGACTTGTACTCTCTGAAGTGGGAATCAACTTGGAACATAAATCATGTCAGTTGTTGGACAGTTTAGCCAAAGATCACAACTTTGAAGTAATATACAAGGACATCAATTGCAAAACAAACAAGGGGCAACACCAGTGTATTGTAGAACTGACAACCCAACCATTAAGCGTAGTTCATGGTTGTGGCGCTTCATTGTGGGAAGCTCATTCTGATGCTGCTTCCACTGCATTGCATTTTATTGAACTTTTTACTTTAAACACAAATGGAAGTGTATAGTAAAACCTTGAAAGTGTTATTTTAATATAAAGTAAGTATTGGTGACCATATTTTTTGGAAATAATATATCACTCTTTAGCTTTTAAACTGCTTTATAACAAACTTTTACAGAAATTAGAACAAGCGTTTACAGAAAGTAGAAAATTTTGAATGTGCACATATATACTAGTTATTGTGCAGCATTTCGGTTAGAATTATTTATTGTTTTGGTGACACTTTACAAAATCATTACCATAGGAGTGTTTACATGGGCAAACTTATCTTAATAAATTACATAAATTTGCCCTGTTTTTAGAGAAGAGAAAAGAAAAAAGGTTGAATCAGGTTTATATTTATTTGATTAAAAATGGCAGGAAATTTTGTAGATGTCCCTAATAAATTGGCGGCTATATTCACTTTGATGTTCATAGTACCCATTTAAACAAAGCCATTGCATGTTTATTATGGACCTCCTTCCATAAAGAGGACACAAATTGTTTTTTTCTGTCTAACGCGAATTTGTTCCCACATTTTGGTCAAGAAAGAGTCATCCAAATTTCCTTAAATTTTCACACATAATAAACTTCCTATTTCGATGGTTGATACAATGCAAGTATTTTGTGACTTGAGTTTAGATTTACCCATTTTTAACCTTTTTACCCCAAAAATTTAGTTTTTTTTTTACATGAGTTTGTTCACATGTTTTGGTCAAGTAAGAGTCGTCCAAATTTTTACACATGATAGATGAGTATCTAAAGTTATGCACTGAGAAATTTTTCAGTTCACAACAGACCCCTGAAATGTGAAATTTGAACAACAGCAATATTTAACATAGTAAGTCACCAAGAAGTTTCCTATTTTGATAGTTGATGCAGTGCAAAGTATTTTGTGACTTTAATTTGGATTTACTATTTTTTAACCTTTTTCACCCAAAATATTCAGTTTCTAGTTTACATGTCCTTTTCTTCAGNGATTAAAAATGGCAGGAAATTTTGTAGATGTCCCTAATAAATTGGCGGCTATATTGACTTTGATGTTCATAGTATCCATTTAAACAAAGCCATTGCATGTTTATTATGGACCTCCTTCCATAAAGAGGACACAAATTGTTTTTTTTTCTGTCTAACGCGAATTTGTTCCCACATTTTGGTCAAGAAAGAGTCATCCAAATTTCCTTAAATTTTCACACATAATAAACTTCCTATTTCGATTGTTGATACAATGCAAGTATTTTTTGACTTGAGTTTAGATTTACCCATTTTTAACCTTTTTACCCCAAATATTTAGTTTTTTTCTTACTTGAGTTTGTTCACATGTTTTGGTGAAGTAAGGGTCGTCCAAATTTCTTCAAATTTTTACACGTGATAGATGAGTATCTAAAGTTATGCACTGACAAATTTTTTAGTTCACAACAGATCACTAAAATGTGAAATTTGAACAACAGCAATATTTAACATAGTAAGTCACCAAGAAGTTTCCTACTTTGAGAAGTTTCCTAAGTTGATACAATGCAGTGACTTTAATTTGGATTTACTACTTTTTAACCTTTTTCACCCAAAATATACAGTTTGTAGTTTACATGCCCTTCAGACGTACTCATCCAAATGGTATGAAATGTAGAAAGTAGATATATATGGTGCTTCTCATTGGTTTTTTTAAAGTGTTAGCTTGATCGGTCAAGTATTTACCCCTACAGCCGCTAATACGTGTTTAAACGCTGACCGTTTTGCCCCAAATGCAAAACGACCTGACGCGAGGGAGTGATTGACGAATTTACGGCACAAGCGGTGCAACGATTGGCGTTTGGTAATACGCTACGACGTCAGAAACGAGCGTTTATTCGGATTTTAATTTGGCGGTTTGCTTTTTGTGATGTAGAAGACAGTACGGAACAGAAATTTATTTAATCGTTTTTTCAATTTTAGTCCTGCCATTTCGCTGCATGTAGTTGCATTTATCTTAGACGCAACATATATAAAGTGATCATCTCATGTTAGACGAATCCCAGCTGTGTTGATACTACACCAAAGTGCGTTTGCAAAATAACGCTGTAAAAGATAATACGTTACACTAACTTTGCTCTTTACAGTGGTACTATCTTGTACAGTACCATGTATAAGCTTATATTAGGTTGGTCAAAAAGCGCAATGTTGTTGTTGGATTTATAGCGCATTGCTGAAAGCGCGTTGCGCGTTGTAAGGGTCGAGTGTGTTGTGCGGTTTGCTTCGGCTCGGCCAAAGGTCACTGCAGGTCAAACTGTTGGTTAATGTGGCTGTGGGGTTTAAATCATGCTTTTGACATCAAGATTGAAATTGACATGATGCAAATAAATGTTTTAGTTAGATTATAAATGGAAATCTTAACTTTTTGTTAAAATTTTTACAACTAATTTCCAAACCGATCAGGTCCTAAAAACATTACCACTATTCAGAAATTTATGTGTGTGGGAACCCATATTGTGTGTGGGAACCCATAATTGTACATTTCGAAAACATCATTTTGGGATGGTAGTGTATGAGGGATGAAAATATGGAGAACGCCACCTCTCTATTTGCTCATTGTATACATATTGCACAAAGTGAAACAAAACAGATGTTAAGTCATGCTAGACGAGTTCATAAAAAAGCCAAAATTCCTGTTAATTTACGGCGAAAATGTGGCTCTGATTGTAATTCCGATAGCAATAAAAGCGTGGTGGCTGAACGGTCAAAGTCGACATCAGTAAGTTTAATGAATTTTAACAACCGTTGAGCGGTCCAACGACATTGGATGCAATATCAACAAATCAAAAACAGTGAAAGATTGCGGAAAAACAGGAAAATGTTTTATCCATTTTGTTGTGTTATGGCGATTCTTGTTAAAGTTGTGTCTATTTTCATTTAATCACAAAGAGTTTTGGAAGTTTTAAGTGGATCCACTCTCCTACAGAGCTTTTCTGGATCCGCCATGGAACAAACTGGAGTTCCTTCCTGTTGAAAACGTCAAAGCCTACAAATAAAATGCATTTATTTAATTGTACACGAACAAATGACACAAACGTTTTATTCTAATGTAGTTTTTTTCAACGATTTTGTTTCGTTGAACGCAAATATCTTATCTTAACAACGGCGGCGATAGACTACAAGAATTCTTATCAACAAAACTACCACAAGGCGCACAAGTTCTAAGAAAAACACAACATTTTGGCCACAACGCATAGTTTTTTTATTTTTAAGTTGAGTAAATGAGACGGGGATGCGAACTTTTTTCGCACATTGTGCGCGAAAATGTGCACACGTAAAAAGTGCACAATGTGCGCGAAATGTGCAGGAGGAAAAGTGTGCGCGCGGATAATGTGCACAATATGCACGAAATGTGCAGATGGAAAAAGGTGCACGCTGTATATGTGCACAATGTGCAGATGGAAAAATGTGCGTACTGTGTAGGTGCAGAATGTGAGCAAAATGTGCAGATGGAAAAATGTGCGCATTGTGTACCTAGGTGTGTGACCAAGAGCTTCCATACTAAAAAGCGTCTTGCACGCCCCTGCAAACAAACAAAACATGGAATATATTTTTATCTACTGGGATTTTAGCGCTGAAAATTAATAACTACATTAAGTTGGGACCAATACTTTGAAACTACAAATTTTTGTAGGTAAAACCCTTCGGACACAATATTTGGGTGAAAATACACATTTTTCGGCACAAAAATTAAGAAAGCACATTCGTCACATAATTATATTTTTACAACTGTCACCATTGTTAAAATTCAAGCCGTTTGGGCTAATCATAAGGTGATCGGGTGACCATGTTCAAATTTTGTTTACAACGATATTATTAGTAAACCTACCTCCTTTCAACTTGATCACCCCATTAGGTACCTCAAAAGTAAAA
>QXVZ01012791.1:0-10772 GCA_008931825.1 Phallusia fumigata | reverse complement strand
TCATCATGCGGAATGGTAAAGTGGATGAGATTCTTTCACTTCGAAAATCTCGGCGGTTTACTTACATTCGACCGCTTCTCCTGAGTTCTAAAGCAGCTTTATCATTGACTGGTATCGGTATTCTATGTTTCACGTGCTTCTACCTAGGATCTGTCAACAACTCGAACAAGTAAGTAACTCGCCTTTTTACCCGACTCGAGTAGTTGTACCGCACAGGCGAACGAGTTGTACCGCATTGTGACCGCCAGGTGTTGAATCTAAATTTCCAGTGAAACCGATTAGTTGAATCAAAAAACTAAATACCATGACACTAAATACAAATGGAAATCTAATCAAACCAAAGAATTTGTGATTTAAAACTTCAAGACAACTTTTTTCCACTTATGTTTTGAAGCTAGTTATACAGAAAAATGACGAATAAGTTCAAACAATAACGACAATTAACTGGATATCATTTCTGCAACAAGTTGCACCAACGACAAGTGTTCCGTAAAAAACAACTCGTATGAATCAATTTTAAGCTTTTCGCCTTTGGCAGGCTCGAAGTTCACGAAATTGAGGCCCTAAAGAGTCTGCTAAAGGAAGATGCCCAAAATCAACGGTCAAAGCGCGAAGTCGTCGAAGCGGAACAAGCAAAGCAATTACCATTGACGTCACGCCTGCAAAAACGCGGCATTGTGGTTTGCTAAATATTTTTATCCAACACTTTGTTTACGTTATGTGGTAATTAAGTTTTGTAAATAAGATTTGTTCCTTCCCCCATGTTGGTCTGTGCTAACTGCTTGTTTTGCATTTTTACAGGACAGACCAACTACAGTCTTGAGAATGTCCAGTAAGTTATGGCTTAAAATAACAGACCCCCTGATGTAGTTTTGTGTTCTGATTTTATGGTAGTGGTTTTTGGAAAAAAGTAATTTTGAAGAAGGTTTGATTGGTATCTAGGTTGGGACAAGGATATCACCCATCATGGCAAATGTTAGTGGACGTGTAGGGTAACGCAATTGTAGGTAAAGGTGGCGGTATGTATTCAGATCCAAACACCAGCAATTTAAACTAGTACTCATATTACTAATAAATTTCATTGCAAGTTCTCTCCTTGTCACCTTAATTTTAAGATTAATTTGTGTGCCATTACGTCATAATCACTTAAGTGGTGTACATCAGAAAAATTAGACTTAATTAAAACTGAGCGATGGTGCTACCTAACCACCAATCAAACAGTAGTGGTGAATGTAAACATTTTTTCAGACGGTGGAGTGACGTACACTAGATGGGGAAGAAAGGACTGTCCGAAGGGAATCGATACGAGCTTAGTGTATAGTGGTAACTGGTAACATGACGAAACCGTTTATAATTTTTTGGCTTCATGTAACACAACAACCTTTTTTCCATTGTTGCCTCTATAACCTTCTTTCGCCACGTTCTTATGTACATTTGTCATGAACGCCTACCAAATGGTTAATAGGTCCATTGATGCCCAGTCTTTGTGGTAAACAGGAATCGGAGCTGGAGCTTATTACAACCACAACGGAGGTGGATCAAACCTACTTTGTCTAACTCTGAATTTTACTTATGAAGTCGGAAAGTTTGTAGACGGAAATCAGGGTAATAATTATAGACTTATGTTGATTATAACAGCGCAGTAACCTAAGTATTCATACTGTAGCTCATTGCAACACAGAAACACTGTTGCAAACTAGTCAGGACAGATACCCCAACCGTCTTATTTCGCGTTAGCAATCAACTTCTAGCACTGCAAGAACTGTAACGATGTTTATTTCACACTTTCCAAAACAGAATGAATCTATTTTCAGGTCACGCTCAAAGCAGCTCAACCGCATGACGTAATAAGTTTCGAACAAACGCTCTATTACGTCAAACGAAGTATAGTAATGCAATATAATACAGGCGTTTACTTCATATTTGTGGCAAACACCCATGTTATAAGAGCATTTCAGCAAACATCGCTAACCACATGTTTACTCACTTTTGCATCGGTTAAGCTCGGAATTGTTTGTTGGTATCTCAGATTCATCTTTCCTATACGGTCTTGAGTACAGAAGTGCCACTGCTTTGGACTCCTTATGGGATTTCAAAAACACCGAAGGATCTAACATACACCAACATGCTGTGCCATGTGCCGTCTGTATCGCTTCTGCCAGAATTAGCCAGGTGACTGTTTGTTATGGACTTTGTTCTCCAAGGTCTGTAACAACTGTCAGGGCAGCCCGACCCGTTTTAAGCAGACTTTTTTATTTCTCAACGCCTTTGTTTATAGGCTCAAGTATATTTGACATCAAAATGTACCAAAAATTACACCAGTTGTTTTTGTTGTTTGCAAACTAATCAAAAATTTGTATGACAAACGCTTTAAACATATACCAATTTGTCAAATTTGATATAAATGCATACAAGTTGGCAACACTGAGTAATGACTCCGAGCTATCGTCGCCGAGCTATCGCTAAATTTATCAAATTGAAGGATTTGTGACGTCACAAGGAAAAGATTGTAAATGAACTTGGTTAGTATTAATTCATTTGCAAACAAATTTTGTGGCGAACAATAAAAAAGTGGCCTGCAACACCTAAAAGAATGGGTAGGCCTAGTCTAAGTATATGCAAACTTCCACTTAGAAGGCCGATTGTTCGCCCACGGACCTTGGGGCGCTTGTAACAATATAATGCCATCCTCTGGCCCATTTTTCGCTTCCTTAGCCACATCTAATACCACAAATTAACCGATCACTACAATTAAGCCCCAAACCTTGTTAGGCATTCTTCTTTTTTACATGTTTTTTCTCAGGACAATTAAGACAAAAAAGTAACAATTAAGCTTCTAATAAAACAGCTAATTGCTGGAAAAGACTTCACATATCTCTAGGGATGATTTATTGACACAATATTTTCAGCTGATGATTCCAGGAATCGACAAGTGTCCTTCAGGTTGGATTAAAGAATATTCGGGTTATATCATGGGGCCAAACCATAATCACAAGAAAGGGGAGTACATATGTGTCGATGAATCGCCCCAAGTTGTCCCTGGAACTGGGGGCCACCAGGCTGGGGGGCAGTTGTGTTTCGTGGAAACCAATTGTCCCTCTCTGCAATGTGAACCCTACGTGAATGCGAGGGAGCTTCGTTGTGTTGTCTGCAGCATATAAATAATGTTCAATTTTTAGGGATTTCTTCGCTGTCATTACTGAATTTACCACTGCTTGTCATTTTGAGACCCTTTGTTTTTCATTTTGGGTTTTGGACCTTTCGTAACTTAACGTTTTTAATCTTGTTACTCATTAAACAAAGGAGAATTTAACGTAAATGTAATTTTCTACAAACAATTTTAAACATTATAATTCAGAAACAATCTTTTTTCGACAAACTAAGCGCGATTTTTCTGAATAAATACCTTTACAAAATCACTTATAAATGTGTAAAATTCTTCAATTGTACAAACATATAGTTGCTGACTGCTTATATTTTGTGTAGCCTTCAGGCCTTTTAAGCCTTTCGAACTAATATCTCACACATACGCTTGAATTAACAGCCTTTTGGCGGTGTTTCGTGTTTGTAAATGACAGTCATGTTTTTAATTTGTGGATTGTTTATAAGTTGCTTTGCACGATCTTTGTTGCAGAAAATAAATGTAAATATAGTCCATACTCTTGCCCGTGTATATAAACTGCATTAACAAACGTTTGGCATTTACAAAGGTACTTTTAGAGGTTTGAATGGCAATATAAAATTTTCGCTCGGTATTGCAGGAAAAAATAAAAGATTTAGATGAATATCGCAGATCTTATGTTTCTCATTGCTTTCCCTGCAAAAGCGAACTGTATCATAACAATGCTGGAACAAGGCGAATGAAATCAATGTTTCCGTCGGGACTCGAGTTATCGCATGTAAAGCGGAAGTCAATAATGCAGAACACTAAAACGAAGTGGTTGCGATAAAAGTGGCAAAATTGTTAGCTGAACAATATTTGCGTTTGTTGGTGTACGTCGTAGAATGCTTAAAACACAACATTTTCGATTTAGGTCAGTGGTTCTAAAAGTGGGTCCGCGGTCCCTTAGGGGAACATGAGGCGATTTTAGGGGGGCGCTTAAGCGTCAGTCTCTCTTAGTCGATGATATTTTCCTACAGGTATATTCCATATGTACGTTTCATACGCAGCGTTGATTGCGACCTTTATGGCACCACCGAGCAATGCTGTTGTGTGAACGTAATTGTAACACACAAAGCATTTGGTGGTGTGAAATTTATATGACTTTTGAGTGGACCGCAAGTCATCGAAAAACTGCAGGGGAACCATTGTGCAATAATTTTAAAAAGTTTGAGAACCACTGATTTAGCTAAATCAGAACGGGAGTATCATTCCCATTTCAATTTAGCTAAATCAGAACGGGAGTATCATTTCCATTTCAATTTAGCTACATCAGAACGGGAATGTCATTCCGATTTAAATATTTCGGAATGGGATTGACACTCTCGTTAAAATTTAGCTAATCGGAACAAAAAATTTTTTGCGTCGTTTCGTTCCATTCCCCTGTCCATAAAAATTGCGTTTAAACGCCCCAAGCGGATTTTATGGAATGACCGGTTTTGTATTGCTTTCTGCGTAAAAGTCTGAGGAGGTTTTATTTTGTTGCTTATTTCCGGTTCAATTGGTATTTTTGCAACATAAAAGTGTAGGCAACAGTTTGATGTAACAGTACTTTGTTTCATTTACTTGTATATTTCTCCACATCAGAGCGTGAGTTAGCTTTCTCCACGATATTTTCTGTTTCTTATCTGGCCCAATGGAAAAAATATCTGCCCCCCCCCTGGTCTAAACTATACCTTGCAGAATGTCTAAAAATGTGTTTTTTAGGTTTTATTACTGGTGTCTGATGATGTCTTATGTTAATCTAAACATATTTTGTTCGCGGGTGAATTAAATTTGGCAATTTAAGGAAAAGAGGAAACAAAATCCAAAAGGTTTAGTAGCACTGCTTTATTGCATTGTTTCCCAACGGATGGTACACAAGTACCTCTCGCACATGAAACTGAGCTATCGAGACAAAGCCTTGGTAATCCAAGCTGTCCTCAAAGTTGTCCATGCAAAACAAAGCTCAGGCACACTTGCAACTAAAGATAGACCGATTATTGGTGCCAATATTTAGTATTTGGCTGTATATTACATGAGTTTAATCTGCCCCACAAAATTTACAATATCATTTATCGGCCTTCTTGCGAAATTTTACCTGTACCTTTGTTGGTTGCAGTTAAGCCTGACCTGCTGCAGTAATTTTAAATCAAACACAACTTTGTGTTATATAAACAACACTTTACATTTAATATGGCTTGTGTAACACTTAAAAGAAGACTGGNATACCTTGCAGAATGTCTAAAAATGTGTTTTTATGGTTTTATTACTGGTGTCTGATAATGTCATAAGTTGACCTCACCATATTTTGTTCGTGGGTAAATGAAATTGGCAATTTAGGGAAAACTTGAGAAGAGGAAACAAAATTGAAAAGGTTTAGTAGCACTGCTTTATTGCATTGTTTCCCGGGTGGTACACAAGCACCTCTTGCGCATGAAACTGAGCTATCAACACAAAGTCTTGGTAATCCAGGCTGTCCTCAAAGTTGTGCTTGCAAAACAAAGCTCAGGCACACTTGCAACTAGAGATGTTTGACGTATATTACATGAGTTTAATCTGCCCCACAAAATTTAAAATATCATTTATCGGCCTTCTTGGTTACCGATAATTGGCATCACCTTGAAAAAAACATCGATCTATCTCTACTTGCAACTCAGCAGTATACAATGGCGGGTTCATTTTTTACAGTTTGAGAATGCCATCAGCAACACAAGGAAAATGTTGGCATTCAAGAAGATTGTCAATACGAGCTGCATGTTTCTTGCAGCGAAATTTTACCTGTACCTTTGTTGGTTGCAGTTAAGCCTGACCTGCTGCAGTAATTTTAAATCAATCACAACTTTGTGTTATATAAACCACAATTTAAATTTATTATGGCTTGTGTAACACTCAAAAGAAGACTGGATTTTCAACCCCTCCATGAAACTGGTCCTTCAGCTGTTGTGTCTGATGGCAACTGCGCACCAAGTTGCAAAAAGAGATTTTTGACCTCACCATATGCAAATAAATCTGAAAGCTCATTGAGCAAGCAGACATGGAAAAATCCTCTTTCAATGTGGCAAAAATTTGAGACAGACCTCAAGCCATTGTCTGAAAATGTCCCTTCACCATTTTGTGCTAGGAAAAATGCAACTGGATTATCCACTTCAGGTATTTAGAATTAACATGAGCAAGCAACTGTTTTTGCTTTATTCATAAACCTTAGACCAAAATATAAGACTAAGATTTGAATTTTGTGTGCGGATTACTTCTTGGCGTTCAAACATAAAGTAACTTGTATGGTTTATTCTTTTGAGTTCTATTCATGAAATTAGGGCTTTTCAATGTACTCATACATTTATGTAATGACTGCATTTGGAACCTAGATTTACATTTGTATTTCCAGAAGTTGTCAATGGAATTTACAAAAAATATCGACAAATGAAAAGACGTCAGACTGTCCTGGAAGCGTCTCAGAAAATGGAGGGAGCAAAAAGTAGTTTACCAGGTAGCTTATATTTGTACAGATGTTTTTACCGAAACAAACATTCCACTTTTCAAAGATTTTTTTAATTTTTAGGAATTTCATCATTGAATGCAGCAGTTAACGAACCAGAAGAAGGTTCTGGAAAAGTTACCTCAGAGCAACCTCTTCTTACTTTGAAACAGGTATAACCATTTATGCCCAAGGTTAAAATACAATTTATGGTTTAAATGGTTTATTTGAAGCCAAAACAACTCCCTGTCTTTCAAAAAACCCATAGGTTTGCAAATTTTTGGTACAAAATACTTTTCATGTATTTATTTGTCATATTTTGTAATACCAGGGTATGGCCCAGAATGTTTAAGCTAAAAATGACAGTGCTTTGTATCACAAACTGCCATCAAATGGTTACATAGGTAACTGTGATGAGCCAATGTTTTTTTTAGGCCGATACTGGTACCGTTTTTCAGTGGTAACGAAAACTGATAACCAATATTTAAATTTTGTGGGGCGACGGGTTTAGGTCATGTGACACGTTATCGTGAGTAATATGCAAGGAAGTCCTTGTCTGCACCCTCTTTATACACTATCATTGACCATTATTGGTTGTTGTGGGGATAGCGGTGGACCGATATGGTATTTTTATCGCTGATACCAATGCCAATTATAGGTAATCAAGAAGACTGGTAACCAACATTTTAAATTATGTGGGGCAGTGGGCTAAGGACAAGTGACATGCTATCGTAAGTAAAAGTCGACAAATGCATAACCTTTGGAATAAAAAAGGGCCGATGCTGATTTGCATTGATTATCAGCACCGATATTTGGTCTATCTCTGGTGTGGGAATTGTTTTCTTTCAAGCACTGCAAAGAATAAAAGTTGTCCAAAAGCTTTATTTGCTGAGCACCGAGCATTATTGGTGCTGGGTCAACCAGGCTCGAAATATGTTTACGATGTTACTAGCGGGAGTTAAAAGGGGTAGGCAATAAACTATCAATGTAAAAAAAACGTTAAGGTTGTAACAGATAAACTTTGGAGCACACTAGGCCCTATTTTCGCTTGGCCTAGTATCACAATCATTAACGTTTACAGCTTTTATTCTTGTTGATGAAAATTTAGCATGCGATCGTGTAGAAACCTGAATTTAAATCCCACTAATGCGTAAGTTGAAACGTATTTTCACTACAACCTGTTCTGGCCTTTTGTGGAATCTGTAATTCTGAACTATCCAAGCTATTTAATTCACATTTCCAAAAGTGGATAAATAGAAACAGAATACATCGCTGAACCTTAATTGTGTAAGACTGTAAAACGATGTTTCTCTGATTCAAATCTCTATTGTTACTGTTGTAATGGGTGTGTTTTACGAAGTTGATCCTTTGTTATGAGCAAATACACATCGGCGTGGCATGAAAGCAAGTATAATTGGGTGCATTATACACATAGATGCAGATGGAAAAGGACCTGGCATGCTGACAAACCTACCTCCCTAGTTATGTCTATGTATATGATGTAACAATGAAACATGTGCCATGATTTTTTCCCTTTGAAACTAAAATTTTTAAACATTTGGCTTTTGAAAAAACATTTGTGTGGCCAAACTTTCCAATTGCAACAAAAAAATTTAACCTATATCATGTCATAACTTAGACTTGGTATACCTTCTCATGTATACAAAGCTCATGAACCCCCAAAACTCTTTCTGTCGACTCCTTGGTCCCTGGGGTCAATGTAGCCCTGGTTGAAAAACACTGGATGAAAATATGTTAAATAAATTACATGTACATCAACCAGCAATATCCGCAACCTGATTTGACAGTTTAGTCTTTCTTTCAGGTTACTTTAATATGCCAACAACTTCTGAAGGAACAGGAGGATTCTTTAAGAGCAGAATATGAGAGTACACTACTTAATAAACTATCTGGTATGTAAACTATAACTCAATTAGTAGTAGGTGGAAACATATGGCCTTCTTTCATTCTTTTAAAATTTTTCAAACCTGACTTTAAAAATTGTGCCAAAGGTAATTGCAGAAGGTTTTCTACAATTCAGTTTCAAACAACTCACTGGCCATTTGCTATTTAAATTTGTCCTGATTTTGCCATTTTAATCTAGTTGTTTAAAACCTCTTTGGTCCATCAAGGTGCATCAATTGTTTAAGTAACAGAGTACAGCTTAAGATTTGGTTGTCGTTACAAAAACTGCAGCACTTTGTGGCCCAAATTGTTAGACAAAAAGTAATTTCCTTGCCTCCGTTTCTTTTTAGAACAATATGAGGCATTTGTCAAGTTCAATCAGGACCAACTCAAAAAGATCTATGAAAGTCATGCAATGAGTTGTAAGTTGGTTTTGTTTTATCCCCATTGTACAGAAAAATGTCTAAATGAGTTGTGCCATTCGAGTCTGCCATCAAGCTTATTGTTTTGCGTTTCCACTGGCAAATTTTTATAATATGATCAAGATCTAAATCCTTGATGTTATCTTTTGATTGTTCGCACTTATAGAAACCATTCCACAACCACAAGATGTTGTGTATTTTTGCGAACTACTTTTACTAATTAAATATACATAGAGCAGGAAACCAGCTGAGGTTTGTGGCCTCGACTTTATTAAAATTATACATATAGTGTATTAAACACCAAAAAACTCAATTTGATGCTGACAATGCCTATTTGTACATAAAAGACTTCCAATACCTTAAATAGTGTAGCAAGAGTGAAGTCTGAGATGGCCATTGTTAGCAAGTCCATTGCTATTTCTGCCCAAGTCTGTGGTAAAGCCTGCAGGCGGTCAAGACAAATATTTCTTGGGCAATCTTGTTGTTCAAAAAAACTAGAGAACTTTGTACAGTAAAAAAGGCTGAATATTTCCTTTTGGTTGGATTTACCTTTCAAACCCCTAATATCCATTTTAAGCCATAATGGTGTGTCATTTTGGTTTCTTTATAAAATGGTATAATCACCAACTTTCAGGACCCAATGTTCAAATATGTGGTAAATTTATGTCACAATACGGCGAAAGTCACACTTCACAGGTTTGTATTATGTAAAGTAAAAAGGAATCTTACATTTTTTAGATGTTTCCTGACCATGGAGCTGCCAATGACATTCAAAATGCTGCTGTCTTGTATGAACATATCTTTTAGTGTCTTTTCAACTGAATAACACCATTGACATGACATTGACAGAACAATAGGTTGTGTTTGCAGCTTTTTATTTGTGTGAATGACATTTTTGCATTCTGCCCAATAAAATGTGTGTTTTCATTTCCCTAACCAACCTGTTACGTTTTAGCTCCGCATATGTTTTTTGCTGTCGTGTGTTTTATCGTCTTTCGACTGAAAATAAAAAGGGTATTAGGTAACCTTTGTTTCTTAAGTTGAGTACCATGCTCAATAGCTTACAAAAAATGCTGATGGTCCCTAGACCATGTGCGCTAACATATGAAGTAATTTAAAGACATTACTAGTTAAAGTTAATCTTTCTCAGTGGCGTAATTAGAAATTAAATAGGTTTTGTGCAAAGTCACCAAGAAGAGCAGAACTTACCTGGTTTATAATGTTTGTTGTTTTTGGAGAACAACCATTTCGCTAAACAAGAGAAGTTGTTAATATATTCGACTTTTTACCGCGTTTTTTTGAGTTGGTAAGCAATGCAGGTCAGGAAAACTTGACACTTTACGCGCGATCCCCTACCTCCCACAACATTTTGGCTAAATTGTTTTGAGGTGTTTAAGTGCGGCTTCACGAATTCAGAACCAGTGACTCGTAAGTTTGGCAAATTGCTCGATGGCAACCAGTGTCATACTAATTTATATTTGTTTCGTTTTACTTCCAATTTATGTAGTCTCTGGTGCCACCCATTCTGTATTTTTCTGTGCTACATGGGAAATTCCCTGTGGCATTAAATATCACCGCGTGGAACGACGGATTGTATGTATGTATACGTGTGTCCATGCTTATGAAGCATATTTCAATTTACGACTGACGAATTAATCAATTTTAGCTGATTTCAGGAATAAGGGACCATTGTGTGCATTTATAACAATTTGTTAGCACCAGCACGAAATTTCGGTTTGGTGTGTACTTCTGTGAAGAAGGTTTTTGTTAAATTTGGAACTTCAATTCAAAGAACATTTTGAAATGAAAAGAAGTGTGTTAGCCAATG
>QXVZ01012788.1:0-10486 GCA_008931825.1 Phallusia fumigata | reverse complement strand
GTCAAAACTTGAGTGAAACTATCTCAAACGGGAAACTATCGTTCGCTGAGTCGTTATAGGTTTTGCTTTTCAAAGTCCTTCTGTATTCCAAAGTAAACGCTAATGCGGCTAGGTGAGGACAAAAGAAAACATGAAAAATTTATGGCAAACAACTTACGTCGTTGATTAAAACAGCTAAACGCATAAACCAGTGGGCACCGCTACCCTGCAAGTGCAGGAAGCTGATGACGACATTTCCATCCTGTTTAGTTTGCTTCTTACATAAGATTGTTGTGTGTGATTAAGTTATTGTGTTTGTTGTTTTTAAGGCAGAACAATAAAGTGTTTAGCTTTGAGCCTTAAGAGGAAGCCAGGCTTTGATATTCTGGTTAGGATTCAAGCTTGTAATGGTAAACGTAGGGCAAGATTTACCACAAAAACTAAGGCCACAAAAAAAACATAACAGAGCCGAACAGGGCCGCGGGGCTATGAAAAATAAAAAAAGCTTAACCGCCAAGTCAGTCAAGTTAATTTCTTTCGGCAATTTACCAGCAACGTATATCATCAGTCTTGCAGCGCCAACGAAAATCACAAATCAGATTTGCTTCTAGGTACAAAAAGTCACAAAACGGCGCAATTTGTGCATGATATTAAGACAGGGCTATGTGCATTAGGTTGACACCTATATTGAGACTTTGTGAACAGAGTTTCCCGAGTTGAACTACACAAGTGCGTTACGAGGCAGAGAGTTACTAAGCAACACTTCTACAAAGGTTTTATTGGTGGCTGAGCTGTAGAGAGGGTTGCGTAAGAATCGAGAATCTTTCGCGGGTTTCGCAACAATCCGTTTTGCGAGGTGGCATGGAAAATATATCCGTCGGCCGTACAAGTTCTTTGCGCTGATGCGGTTTGCTTTCAAGCTATTTGGCGACCTAAATGGAAATGCCTGGAAGATGTTTCGGTTTTTTTAAAACTAAGAAAACAAGCTAAAATACGATTTGGACGTGCTACATAAGTAGTAGCAGAAAGCGGAACGTGAATGTACAGATCTTTAACCGGCAAGCCTTCAACGTCAGTGGTGAAAATATGTTCAAGTTCAGATTTGAGATTACAGACACATTTGATTCGTGTTGAAGGCAAAAAAGAGTAGCAACTTAACTAAAAGTGATTTTGTTGCCGCCCTACAGAGATGTTCAAATAGGGGCCGACCGAGCGTAGGTTGTGGTGTCAAGTTCCCAGTAATCATGGATTTCGACATTGTCTTGAGCGAGATTGGTTCGTTCGGCCGCTACCAAGCTTTCCTGGTGCTTGCCGCCATCTGGTCCATGATTCCAATCGGCTGTAATATCTCCGCTGTCGTATTTTTAGGTGAGCGCTCATCCGTCTGTAAAGCAGACATGGGTGGTTGTAAATGTAAAAGCTTTTTTAAAACGTTTNCGTTCGGCCGCTACCAAGCTTTCCTGGTGCTTGCCGCCATCTGGTCCATGATTCCAATCGGCTGTAATATCTCCGCTGTCGTATTTTTAGGTGAGCGCTCATCCGTCTGTAAAGCAGACATGGGTGGTTGTAAATGTAAAAGCTTTTTTAAAACGTTTGTTTGTTAACATCTTTAGCTTACAAGGAGTCGAGTCGATGTTTTCTTCCGATGGTCGACGGCAAAAATGGCGGGAAAGCCGAGAATGACGTCATCGCGCAACTTATACCACGTGACGGAACAGGACAGGTATAAAACATACATACATCAGTTGCGAAGTTTAATGCCTTGTACAATAAGCGGGCTAAGGTATGTTAGTGCAACAATCGTCTTGAAGTACGGGTGCTTAACACAAACGACTCCAGTTCCGAATAAGTTATAATAGAGTTAAAGCTTTGGGCTCACTCAAATCATGTTGTCGGTGAAATAACTGATATTGGGTTTAAGTATCGCATTGTTATAGTCACAAAAACTAGTGATCGTTCAGTGACAAGCCATTAATTTTCGCGTAATGTGAGCCAAAACACTTCCTCGTGTGGGACCTTTCCATAACCACAGATCCTTCACGATTGGTCAACGCTTTCGTATTATAATGTAGAAAGCGGGGGATAGGGGTGGTTTGGCAAAGGGAGCCGTGATCCGCCAACAATTTCAAAATTGTACATTAAGGTACGTTACCCCTGGAAATACCCCCCCCCCCATTATGGGGCTGGCTACGCTCTTGTACACAAATATTGTTATCTTGCACTGTGTGGTTAAGTTGGCCTTATTGGTAACACTTGCTGTTCTTGTTTTTTCGGACAAAGATTGCAAACTCTAAATTACTGGTTGTGGCAAGTTTTTCCCCAACTAATCAAGCGGTTGAAATTCCTAAATGCGTTCTGACTGGAATTTCAACAACGTTTCGCTCCAGCAACCTCTAGGCAGATCCTAATCTCACATTATTTTCCTTCAACCAGGCGTTCAGCTCTTGCACTCAGTATAACTACGTGGTCAACAACACAAACAGCACCACTGCCCTTCCAGCAAGCTTGGGAGGCTGCGCTTTCAACAGCACCGACCCCTTGTGTGCTGGGTTTAACATCACAGCAAGCAACTTCACTGGTTCACCAACTATCGGCAGCTGCTCCAACGGTTATATGTACGAAAAGGAGACTTTTGTGGAAACCATAGCTACGGAGGTTCGTAAATTAGAACAGAAGAGCCACTGCTAGCCAGAGAAATAGCGTTTTGCAGTTGTTTTCGATCATAGTATGACGTCACAAAGTCTCCCCAAAGATGAGCAAAGTTTGTGTATAAATGCATTTGTTTTTCCGCGTTTAATACAATGGAAATTCCTAAACACGAAATCGAATTTTAAAAGTCTGACACATTTTTTTGTAAGTTTACAAAGAACACGATTTGTGCACGCCGTGTGTAATGACCCAACCGATTTACGCACGCCGTGTGTATGTTGTTCCAGTGGGATTTGGTGTGCGATAAAAGCGACCTGACGTCACTCTCAGCTTCGATCTTCTGCCTGGGAATGTTGATTGGCTCCGTGATCGGTGGAAGCATTGCTGACAGGTCGGTTTACTTTTGTAAGTTTTGTTACATATAGTTTTCCCAACTTTTCATCGTGGTGCTTCAATGGCTTTCGTAAACCCTTTTTTGGTGGCCCTGTTTTAGTTGCTTGGTTTAAATATTGAGTTTACAAGCACCCATATTTTTGAATGCGATTAGATCCCGGAACGTAACGAGCGAGTATATATGCAAGAAATTTGATTGACTTATATTTGACCAAACAGTGAATAAAAAACCTGCGTCAGTTTTTAAAAAGAAAATAATATTTGTACGCTTTAAGCAAAGGACATCAATATTAAGCATTAAATCGTTATAAGGCATCAAATATTCACTTCCTTATTCGAATAAAATGATTACATATTTTTTGTAAACAGATATGGGCGAATTCCCACTATGGTCTGTGGAACAATCATCAACATTGGAATAGCGGTCGCCTGCTCATTTAGCCCAAACTTTATCGTTTTCGTGGTTCTGAGATTTCTGATCGGTGCCGTGGCTGTCGCCATCCAGATCGCCATGAGTGTCTACAGTAAGTAAACCAATAATCAGAGCCGGATTATGGGTTGGGGGAGTAAAGGGGGGTCAGAAGAACAGCTGAAGTGGGGGGGCAGAGAAGTAAAAATGTTTTTTTTTAAATCGCGATACAAATTTCTACTTACTGCATGCAAGGTTCTTTGCAACCTGTCGATTAGGCGATTTTTGAAAGAACGACGATATCGGTTTCACATAAAGATCTTAAGCAGCATGAGCTCATTTTTAGGCGTCGGAATTTAAATTTGGTTCCTTTAAAAAACAACGTGTGAAAATACAAATCCTCTGACAGTTGCTTCCGTATATCTCTCATGTATTATGGATTACTTGCTTTGCTTGACATCTTGAGGTCAGGAGAGGATGTTTGAACGGGTGGCGAACATAGTGTCCACTTTAAGTTCCTTCCTTATTATCGTTTTGACTTTCGATGCACCAGCGATAAGAATTTAATAAAGATGCTTATTATCAAAGTTGATTTATTGACACAAAAATAGTGGAGCGACGAAACGAAATTATTGTGCGACTCCCTTGGAAAATAAAAATGACGCACAGTTTGAGAACCCCAAAACAGCTATTGCAATGCGCAGACGTGGCTTCGATAAGTAGCGAAGTTCTTAAACCTTCCTGACACACCGAACTTGCCGATACTCTTGGCAGAATTTGGTCACCAGCACGACTTTGTTTGTAGATACCAACTAAATCATATTGCTGCATATTATCTCGCAACTAAAACTTTTCCATGCTTACTAATCTTAATCAGATGTACAGACGTGTAGAATCAATGATTCAAACCGTGTTTTGTTCACAGCTGTTGAGATTATCGGTAGGCGATGGCGACCATGGGTTGGTTTGCAAGTCGGAGTATTCTCGGGTATCGGATATATGTTTTTGTCTGTCCTGGCTTACGCGTCTCGACACTGGAGAACTTTACAACTCATGCTCGGACTCTCCTTTATTCCATTCCTGCTGTTCGCGCCATTTATGCCAGAATCACCAAGGTATGTGTTGTGTTTGCGTGTGTAGAGCGTGCGACTGTACGTTTGTGGGGTTTTACTGTATGTCTGCCGTGTGTTGGACTGTATGTCTGTAGTGTATTAGACTGCTTTTCTGTCGTGTGTTGGGCGGTATGTCTGTAGTGTGTTTGACTGTATGTCTGTAGTGTGTCCGACTGTTTGTCTGTATGACTGTACATCTGTAGTGTGTGCAACTGTGATTTTTGTAGTGTGTGGGACTGTAAGTGTGAGGCAGTTTTAACGCACAGTTGCAAGCATTCGTTTCTACGATTGGACACATATACTCTGTACCAAGCTACGTCTATACGAGAACGCTTTTTAAACCTAAACCACTAAAACCCAGCAATCAATCTTTTTACCCAAACACGGCAGGTATCTATTCGCAAAAGGACAAGTAGAAAAGGCGAAAGAAGTTTGTCGCATGATGGCGAGGAGAAACGGTCGAACTCTGAACGAGGCAATCTGGAAGAAAGCTTCATCGCACGGAACACCTGCGGTAACCTTCGATACATTTTACATATTTTCAATACACTGCCGCAAGTTTTGCATGAAGATATTTTCCTGCCCTTGACGCCTGGTCCTCATTATTTTTGACGCCTGACGGTTTCCTGCCACACTGATGTGCTGCAAACTGGTTTTAGTGTGTGTAAAAGAACTACTTTACTGGTCAGGGTGTTGCCACAAAAAATAGTTTCAAAATACGCCTTAATTTTATCGTATCAAACAAATTCCAGCAAACTTGTATATAGTGAATACATTGTAATCCAAACGTTTCAACAATCGCTGTTGTCCTCATCAGTAAATTATCTTGTATTCACTGTATACAAGTTCTCTGGCAGTTATGTGTTTATTTAAGGTTCTTTTCAAGTCTTGTGTTACATTTTTAGTAGTTTTGTGAAATTAATCTTAACGCGTGACGTAGCTCAACATTATTACGCGAAAAACTTTCTCTCGGTTTAGACGAAAATCGTTCAAAGTTCGTCACCCGTTGAGCTGTGCCGGGGATTTCATCTTTCATTGCTACTTGTCAGAATGATAGAACTGTGGTTTATTAACAGGTAAGAATTGTTAATAACTGCACAATATCTTGCTATTTGAGATACTGGAAATAAAAAGGAGACGCAACACATGACTACAAAGCGACTTGATACAATAAAGATTGTATTGGGTTACAAATGCTGGCTTTATATTTCAGCACAACGAACGTTTCGACTTTCGCCTTGTGCCAGCATCCTCAATTTTAAAAAAGAATTTTGTTTTTGTCATGTTTGGCATTTTAGAGCGTTTGTAGGGTTTAAGGCCTTAGTTGGTTCATGATCATTTGGATTTTGTGCATTTGCTGGTATTTTTGTTGTCCACGTTTCAAAAAGTATATATTTTGCCTGTGTTCGCGGTTGTCAGTAGGTTAGTTACAAAGCTTCCACTGACAACTACCCCCACTTAAATAAAAGGTTAACTACTGGAAACTTCATGTGTAGAAAACATCAACGTATAGAAAACTTCATGTGTAGAAAACATCAACATATACAAGTTCTCTGGTAGTTATGTTTTATGCTACTTAGTCTTTGCCTTGCGTTGATAACTTTGTGGTCGCGTTTATTTAGCTTTTTGCCCTGGGCTAGTTCTTCCCGCAGATGACTGACATGTTATTTAACCTTGCGAGAAGTATGAATGTTTTTGCAAGATCCTGGTCTGATTTTCTGCTATGCGTTCTTGCCTATTCAGGTGCGGATTACGCCCCAAGGCTTCGACTTCAACAGAAATGAATAGCGTTCCATGACTGTAGCCCGTTAAAGGCGACTTTTTAGTGTAGCGAATTCGTTATTAGGTTGAAAAGGCGAAATTGGAACTGGATTTTAGCCATTTATTCCTATGAAGTTTCCAATTAGTTCATAATGATTGCGAAAGAATGTCAACACGGAAAACTTTACTGTTTCCAAGAAGCTGTATAAAAACACAAAATTCTACTGTTGTATTTGCGCAGGTTAGACAGTTTCGCCTGTTTTGACAACACCAACACTGGTAACATATATTTGTGGATAGTCCAGTGGATTTTTTATTGCTTTCCCAAAGCACAGAAATGTTGGAAAGTCATTTCTGTGTCCGCACAATTCCAACACGGAAAGCGTGGACTCGTGTTGTGGGTATTGGAAATCATCGCGGCGTGACGGCTGAGCTTTTGTTGGGCAGATAATTGAATTTCTCGAACACAGCAACAACGCATTTCGGCGCTGGGGTTAAGGTTTACGGACCTCTTGTTAAAAGTAGATTAAACTGAGAACTCTTATTGACAATATTGTTGACAAAACCTTTTTTTACTTGGCCGGATGCTTGGCATTGTATGTCTGACATCAACCTAACTTTTGTGTAATTTTTTTGCTAAAAACGGCGAAAAACAGGAACAAAACGTTGGATTCTCGTTTACATTCATAAGATAAGTAACCAAAATGTTACTGTGACAAACAAACTTAGGACTTCCAGCAAATGTTTCATATATAAATGCGAGAAATATTTCTTTCCGCAGCTTGGTGTTTTTCTGTCTCGCCTTCAATGCTGGAAATTGGTCGGGCAATCCTTTTCTCAACAACTGCTTCAGTGGTTTGGCCGAATGCATCGCTTGCCTCATGGTGGTTCCGGCAATCAACAAGTTTGGCCGACGCACAACTATCATGTTCTGTCTAACTGTGGCCGGTTTGTTCATGCTCGTTGCCGAGGCACTGAAAGCTTCGTTCCCTCCCTCACCAGGTGAACCACGTTTAATCAGATTGTTATTATAATGAGGAATATCTGGTAGCAATATCATTTTTTTCTTAGTAGCATTTTTAGGAATGGAAACCAAGCAACAAAATCGGTTGAAAAGTTTCCAAGATACCAACTAACTCGACTCAAAACATAGAAATATATATTTCGCCTGCTTTTTTAATTGACCATGTCGTGATTGGGCAAAAAATACATTCCCATGTTTTGAAATGATTTAGTTTGTTTCTTGGAACTTGTTTCCATACCTAAAACGTATAATTTGAATTTATGAAATGACCGCAGAACAGTATGACGGATAAATGTTTGGTTTGGGATGGTTATAAGTAACTTCAACTTTTTGCATACAAATCATTCACTCTTAGTTCTTACTAAAAGATAAAGACATATTACACTGCTAAAAATGTAGACATTGTCATTGAAGTGATTTATCACCAGGCAATATTAGCCACCACAAATCTTGAATATTGGGTTTTAAAAGTGCTCGGCTACACGTAAAACCTGTTTAGACCCGAAATTGACGACTTGCTTAGATGTTGATGTGTAACATCTCTTATGTCTGGGCCCGGGGAGGTAACGTAAATTCCTTTCTCCAACAATTGTCCTCTCTTTTCATAATGTAATGTATTGAATACAAGTTACCGCCGCAACAGTTAAACGATTTTTGAACAACCCAGTAATATTCCTATAGCTCCTAAACAGTTTGTACGAAACGAATGTTTAGGCGTCTTTTTACGCCCCAAACATAGACGCCGCCACGTTGGGGGGCAGGAGGGAGGCCCTCCCATTTCTGAAATCCAAATATAATTACTTTATTGATCACATATGTTCTATCAATAAAATCTCAGGAATGAAAAAATATCCGTAATACCAAAACCTATGCACGTGTGTGTGTATAGGCATTACGCAGATTTGATTCCCGTCCCCAAATGTGGTTTAGTGTTGTTTATTTACACTGTACTTATCCAACTGTGTTAAACCGATGTTTTCCAGGTCGGGATCTAACAGGAGTCGGTCTTCTGCTTGTGGCGAAGTTCACAGTGAGCGCTTCGTTCAACTTGATGTTCCTCTACACCTCCGAGATGTTTCCTACAAGCGTAAGGTAAGTGTGGCTCAGAAATCAACCGAAAGTTTTATACGTTATATCAGCAAGGCTTTAGCTGTTATTTTGCAACTTTAAAGTCATGGTTTGCTACCAATTACGCCTTCACAAAGGCCCAACGTTACGAAGGCTCTAGAGTTTTTAAACATTACAAAAAAACCCGGGGGGCAATTATGACGAATTTCCTTCCACGAGATAGAGACATATTGTTTTCACTCCGTTTTTTTGCTTCGGTTTGTTTTGTCGATGGTTCGTGACCATATTTTGGTTTGCCAAATTACTAAATTTTCACACACGATACAGTTGTTTACCGAGAGTACTTAACAGATTGACCCTTAAATGTGTGAATACTTCATACTAACTATCAAAACACAGCTACGAATTTATATATACCCTTGGATCGCTACTAAGCCACAGTATATTATGCATGTCTGTTGTTACATATGTGAATGTTCTGTACAACTTGCAGAAACACAGCTCTCGGCGTCTCTTCAACCGGAGGCCGTTTCGCGAGCATCATCAGTCCGTTTCTAATTCAGCTCAAAACCGGTATGGATTGGATTATACCGGTAAGTTCCACACACGAGTTTCGCGTTCGTAATCAAATCTTATTTCTCCCTGTCGTTTGTGTCACAACATTTATCAACCGAATCGAAAACGTTTTTATCTTGTTGCCCAAGACATGCCAGTTTAGGCAAGATACGTTTGTTGTCATTAACATGATATTTAATTACTTTTGTGTTAACACAGACAAGTGGAATTCCAAATTAAAAATCTTTAATTAGTTGGAACATGGTAATTGTTGAGTTGGGTTTATTTTGGATGGTTAACGAAATCAGCGGCAGAATTGTACTTAAGTAACTAAACTAATTTCTCGCCCGGAAATCGCTGCGCAACGTTAGGACTTTAACAGGCGTAATTAGGCACGACATCAAACACAGTAAGGCACGACATGTGGTTTTAATTGGCAATGGATACCAAACTTTTGTCTATGATGCATCAACAAGTTATTTAGACATTCGCAAAATCATCACAGTTGGACATTTGCCCAAGGATGGCGGCGCGGTATGGCACATTGGTCTGCGGTACAGCATAGTGACACAGCGAAAATGATCAAAACGTAGAGTACGCCTATTGAAACGAGATACGTACACCATTCTTAAATTTGCCACATCAACACTCACTCATGAAAAATTCCTTTTTTCAGGTGACGCTCGGCTTGTTGTCAATCGCATCGGCAGGTTTGGCTTATTGGTGTCCGGAAACTAAGAAGGTCTCGATGTTGTCAACTATGGAGGAAGCAAAATCTTTCTACAGCAGCCAGAGACGAAGAAGTTCCAGGCTTAAGTCAATGTAACTTCAAGCTATAACTAAGGAAAAATATTTTTGCATCGACCGTAACCCCTTGGCCGGTTACATTGCGGCTTTTTAAATCAGAAGCGACTTATAAGTAAAAATTTATACACCCAACATTAAAACTGTTGCTATATTCATGCTCAGTTTCAGAGATTCATTAAAAAATGTACTGAATGCCTAATTTGCATCAAGAAAAATCGGTTTTCTTGAGTAAATGAGGCTTAAATATGTATATTTTATTGAGGAGAACCAATAAGTTGTGGTTTTATATTTGACAAGGAAGTAATGGTGATAAAGGCCCTGGTCCACGTGAGCATGATGCAATGTTGTTGATTGTTGTACCTTTCAGATCATCGATCAACAACAACAATAGAGAAGACTTTGTGCCTCCTGACAATGACTCGTCACCAATGCTTGACGAGGAAACGAAAATATGAAGCAAAGTCGTGAAAGAAGCGATGAAAGTCTTGAAGCTTATTGACGATGGAGGATAAGGAACTGGCGACGAAGTTAATTGCACAAAACTGATTTTTGGTTTTCGTCCTTTACACATTTTGCGTGGCAACGAATGGCATTTTGTTTTTTATTCTTAAAAACATTCGTATGCGTTTTAGTAGGCTATGATGTTTGACTGTAAATATTAAACTGCTGTTTTATTTTATCCACAAATATTTCTACGGAAATTTGTCCGAATTGTTTTTGTAAATATTA
>QXVZ01012786.1:0-15660 GCA_008931825.1 Phallusia fumigata | reverse complement strand
GTTGACAAACCCAAAGTAGACGAAGGTGTTCGAAACTGCAGAACGATTGAAATTTATCCTTCAGAATGTCGACAGCGTGGGGTAACCTACCAGGCCAAACTGCAGGCCACTATTACTTATTCACTAGATGGTGTTAAACAAGGAACAGTCACACGGTCCATTGGGTCGATTCCAATAATGGTAAAGTCCCTGAGTTGCAACTTGCATGGTTTATCTCCAAAGCAGCTTATAGAAAAGCAAGAAGAAGCTGAGGAGATGGGGGGTTATTTTATTATCAACGGAAATGAAAAAGTTATCAGAATGTTAGTGATGCAAAGAAGGAATTACCCTGTTGCAATTGTGAGAGGCACATGGAAAAAAAGAGGGCCACACTATTCTGAGTTTGGTATCAGCATTCGATCAATGACGAAAGACCAGACAACTGCTAATATGGTTATGCATTACTTAAATAATGGGACAGTCACAGTTTGCATTTACCATCGCAAGGAGATGTTTTATTTGCCTGTTATACTTCTTATCAAAGCTTTGGTACCACTTAGTGACAGGGAGATTTACACAGAGTTGATTCGGACTATGGAGGATAACACATACTTTACTGGTTGTATGCAAAACTTGCTGCGCCAATCACTGGGTTACAATCTTGCAAGCCAAAAAGATTACCTTCGTTTTCTGGGGGAAAAGTTTCGTGTCAAATTGAACCGCGCTGAGTGGTACACTGACCTTGATATTGCAAGATTTTTATTGAAACACAAAGTTCTCATTCATCTTGAAGCAAATGAAGATAAGTTTCGCTTGATATGCTTTATGGTGCGCAAGGTTTTTTCTCTTGCAATGGGAAAATGCATGCCTGACAATGCTGACTCGGTTCAAAATCAAGAAGTTTTACTTCCCGGACACCTAATTCAAATGGTATTAAAAGAGAAAATGCAACTTTGGCTGCTAACATTAAGTCGACTTGTCACTAAGAAATTTGCTACAACTACAACTACAAGCAGTTATAGGAACCCTCTGAACCTAATGGAAGTACAAAACTGCATGTCAAGGGTAAGTGACGTCACTCAGGGTATGAGCTACTTGCTAGCGACAGGAAATTTGGTGTCAAGTACCGGTCTTGGTCTAATGCAGTTTTCTGGTTTGGCCATAATTGCAGATAAACTAAACTTTTTGCGGTACATGTCCCATTTCCGCTGTGTACACAGGGGGGCTTTCTTTGCTCAAATGCGAACAACTGAGGTAAGAAAATTGCTCCCTGAATCATCAGGGTTTTTGTGTCCTGTTCACACCCCTGATGGCTCTCCTTGTGGTCTTATGAACCACATGTCCTACTTGTGTGAAGTGGTCACCCATCCATTTTCGGTTGACCACTTTCAAGCGTTACTTTATAAGCTTGGTATGTTGCCTCCAAACTCAAAAGATGTCTGTGGCTCTGGAAAGTTTTACCCTGTGCTTTTTGATGGGTTGGTTGTGGGTTGGTATCCGGTCAGTGAGGCTGCTGCTGTTGCAAACCAATTGCGCCTAAGAAAGGTGAGAGGTGAGGACAAAGTGCCCGAAAACCTGGAAATTTGCCTGCTCGAATACACAGGAAAGGCAACACAATACCCAGGACTTTATTTACTTTCTCAGGAGGCGAGAATGGTTCGGCCTGTTGTAAACCTTACTACAGGAACTGTTGAGATGATAGGAACTTTTGAGCAGGTTTACATGGATATTTGTATTATTCCTGAAGAAGCTCATGAGCGTACAACACACCAAGAGCTTACTCAACATGCAACACTCAGTGCGGTTGCATCAATGACCCCGTTTTCTGATTTCAACCAGTCCCCAAGAAACATGTACCAATGTCAGATGGGCAAGCAAACCATGGGCACCCCATGCCAAGCTTTAGCGTACAGGGCAGATCACAAAATGTACCGAGTGCAGACCCCACAGGCTAGTCTTGTGCGTCCACATATGTACGATTATTACAAGATGGATAACTACCCAACAGGAACAAATGCAGTTGTTGCTGTAATCAGCTACACTGGTTATGATATGGAAGATGCTATGATCTTGAACAAGGGGAGCTTGGAAAGAGGATTTGCTCATAGCAGTGTTTACCATACAGAACTGATTGACTTGAGCAAAAAGATAGGAGACCGATCTGTAAATGTCATATTCGGTGTGAATCACAAAGATGGACGGACTGCCAAGTTAACTATCGGTGAAGATGGACTTCCCTACATCGGCCAACGTTTGACTGACGGTTGTGACTATTACAGTTATGTCAATACTGACACTGGCGAAATGTCGATTGTGAAATTCAAAAGCCTTGAAACATCCTTTGTTGAGTGTGTTAGGGTTTTGAGTGACAGTTCTGGAAAAGGACGCTTCAATCGAGTAAGTATTTTACTCCGCGTAAACAGAAATCCGATCATAGGTGACAAGTTTGCAAGTAGACATGGACAAAAAGGTGTTTGCTCTCAAATGTGGCCAATGGAAAGTATTCCATTCACAGACGGTGGCATGTATCCTGACATCTTATTTAACCCCCATGGTTTTCCATCCAGAATGACCATTGGAATGATGATAGAGAGTATGGCTGGCAAATCTGCTGCTTTACAAGGTCATGTGTATGATGCTACACCTTTCACATTCACAGAAGACCAGCCAGCCATTGAACATTTTGGTGAATTGCTGCGCAAAGCTGGTTTTAACTACCATGGCACAGAAACACTCTACAGCGGTGTTAGTGGCTTGCAGCTGGAAGCTGAGATTTTCATCGGTATTGTCTATTACCAAAGACTTCGTCACATGGTTTCGGACAAGTTTCAGGTTCGTACCACTGGTCCAGTCGATCAAATCACCCAACAACCGATCAAAGGTAGAAAGCGAGCTGGTGGTATTCGTCTTGGNGCTGCGCAAAGCTGGTTTTAACTACCATGGCACAGAAACACTCTACAGCGGTGTTAGTGGCTTGCAGCTGGAAGCTGAGATTTTCATCGGTATTGTCTATTACCAAAGACTTCGTCACATGGTTTCGGACAAGTTTCAGGTTCGTACCACTGGTCCAGTCGATCAAATCACCCAACAACCGATCAAAGGTAGAAAGCGAGCTGGTGGTATTCGTCTTGGTGAGATGGAGAGAGACGCATTGCTTGCTCAAGGATGCATAATGTTGCTGCATGACCGCCTGTTAACGAACTCAGACTACTCACAAGCCTACATATGTGAGAAGTGTGGTAGTCTGCTCTCACCAATCCTGCTTAGCTCGGCTTTATCCTCCACACACAACAAGTATTCAAAGAAGTACTGGTTCTGTACTTCATGTAAGACTGGAGACCATATGTGCTTGGTGGATATTCCATTTGTGTATCGATACTTGGTCAATGAGCTTGCTGCAATGAACATTAAAACTATTCTTTCTGTTAAGTAACCGACCTGTTATCCAAATATCTTCTGATCTATATCGACTATGACTGCCATTTTTGGGGGGTTTGGTGCTGTTTTAGTAATGTTTTAAGTTTGGACGGACCAGTTTTGTTGTTTACATGGAAAGGTGCTATCATGATGTTGCTTGAGTCATTTTTGCTCAATGTGTCTTAGTTATTTCGTAAAAGATACAAAATACGTTTGAGTGGTATGCATTGTTTAATAACTATGTTTCCAACTATGTTGCAGGCTATGCTGGATAGAACCCCTTGAACCTTGGTGTATATTTTTACAAAAAACTGATAGGCTCTTGTTACTATGAACTAAACAAACTTTGCTATGCACTGAGCTGCTGTGATTTCCTCAACAAAGCAAGATGGCTGTTTTTGGAGCATTTCTTCAAAAAGCATTTCATAGTGTTTCAAGCACTGTATCAAGAGGTGGATTCGGGAATTTCTTCAATTCAGAATGGTTTCCAATTGTCAATGCTTTGCTAGTGGTCGGTGCTGTAATCATGATTTATTACCTGTACTCCAATACAAGGTATAAATTTGAAATGTACATTTTTTTCAGTTTTTATTTGCATTTTGTGTGAATGTGAACCTGATACAACTTCTGGTAAATGAAACAAATTTAAATAGTTCAGAAAACACAAACTGCAAAAAATAGGTTTGCTGCTCATACTTTTTTCAATAATGTACATTCGGTAATGACATAATGATTTCTTGTTTTGTTTTGTAGAAAAGAGTCTTCATCAAAGCAAAAGAAAAGTTCCTCAGACTCTGGTAAACATAAATATTTTTGTATTTTGCCTTTTTTATTTTAGATCCAATTTTATTTTGTATCAAATTTTAGATCAAGTAATTTATTGTCCAATAGTAACAAATTATCTTAAGCATTCTAAAAATATGTTGTTAAGTAAGTCGTGATAGCTAAAGCTGTATTGGTTGTTGGTAAAATATTTATTGGTCCCTTTTCATAAGGGGTCCTTATATTGTTTTGTTGAAATGAAATAAATTTTAAAGATGATGTTTTCTTTTAGAGAATCAACCATTTAATGACTTGTTGTGGGTGAACCAAATTGTCAGATGGATATTTCTGAGTGCCTCCAACAAAGTTCCTGTTCTAATCGATTCGTGGCTACAAGACTTAAACATTGCACTTGCGAATCAACAGGTAAAACTAAATAATGCGTGTTTATATTTTTTCTGGTGGTCTCTTATGTAGCGTCAATGACTTCTATGACAAAAAAGGTAAAATAAACTTGTATGTTTACTTATTGTTTAAGGTTAATTAAAAATTTGTATAGTGACTACATTTTATATATTGTAAGTGTTTTGACAATAAAATGTATTCACTACTCTGGCACTTATGTTGTTAATTAGCCTACACTATATGTCTATGTCTTGCGTTTCTAAGTTTTTAGGTCAGCGAAGCACAAGCAAAAATGTGTTGGGTGCATATCACATGAAATTACATGTGGCTGCTAATAATAGCAAACATCACAGTGCACTGACACACCTTCAGTCAGGAATAGTTAATAATTCACTAATCCTTATGCTTTCAACTAGCCTCACCAACTAATATTTCTAAAATTTACAATTTCAAAGGTTATTGCCAAGTCTAAGCCTATTACCTTTAGCTTAGTATTAATCCATGGACTTTGTTGATCAAAGAAAAGATTTAATTTGAACTCATATTTCATCAATTCAGATTAAGTGCTCATCTCCTATAGATCACATGCTATAAAATTAATCTTCTTTTCACAGAACCGTTGTGGGATTTTGATCTACGGATTAAGGGAGGGGGCCCAACCACCGCTTGTAAAAACAATTCAAAATTTGAAGATGCACACAGACTCTATTGTAAGTTTGTCTGTTTTGAAAACCTGCAAAGGAAAGATCTTAAATCATAGATTATTAAAACAGTTGATCCTTTTGTTTTTTTCTTTAACTATTGATTATTTAGCATTCTCATTGCAGTTTAATTAAGATACTTTTCATTTGTGTGTATGTATTCAATTTGATAAACTATATGCAAGAATATGTTTTATGTCTGTATTTAACCAGTCTTTTTGATCAGCTATTGTGGCAACTGATACATATATATCACTGTATGCTGGACTTATATAAGAGCAAAATACCAAATCAGAAACCCAAAATGGCTACTGCTATATTATAAATCCCATCAAATGCTGGAATTTTGCTACATCAGCTTTACTGCTTAAAATGCTTAGAAGATTGACACGGTGTGCAGCAATTTTAAGCAAAAATGTGAAGTCGCAAGACATTTATGAAAATTAAACAATCTTAAAATCTTTTCTTCTGTAGGAAGCTGAAGTTTTGCTGCAAACTAATGACTTTGGATTCTTCGTCACCATTCAAGAAAATGAGAAGTCGAAGATTGTTGCTTCCTCAAATTACTCAGCAGTTGTTGCACAGTTTCAATGCTGGGTAAGAATACATTTTGTTTTAGATTACCAACTATTGCTGGGTAGTGGGCACTGTAAATTTTCTGGGAACAAAACAACAATAACTTCAGGTTAAAACATGTCAACCAATGCAAATTGTGCAATAGCAATGATTGTTCAGGGGGATATGTGGTCCTATAAACCTGGTTGTTTAGAGTGGTTGTTAAATCATAAATTTAAAGGAAATTTCAACATGATTTACATTTCCTCACATTTTAAAGTGACATTGCCACTCCTAGAGTGCAACTATCCTTAAAAAATTACCCTTTTGCAGTTCTGAAGGTTGGGCAAAGGTCGTTAAATGACATAAAAATAGACATGTCAGCAACTTCCCTTTTTTTTATTCAATCCCTTTCTAATTTTTAGCTTAAAATGTAAAAAAACCTGTATGTGAGGCAAGGGATCATAATTTTTCTGTGATCTTTTTTAGTCACATGGTTGCGATTGAAAACATGTAGTATAACATTTACATTGTAACAACTTGACTATAATATTTAACAGTTCTCCGCTTCATTGAGTCGAAGCAGTGGCTCAGTTGTCTTTCATTTGTCACCATCGAAGAGAAACCCAATGTTTCGATTGGTTATGAAACCACTTACTAAGCAAACATTGGTAACAACACAACCAGAGGTAAATCGATAGTTTCCTGGGATTATCTTGGAAGTTTACTTTCAATTTCACCTAAATATAGCAGCTTTTTCTAGATTTCGTTTACAACATTTACAACTAAATATTGGGAAAAATTATTTTAGAGCAATGTTTTTCAAAATGTTTTTTTTTACAGAACATTGCAGATAGCATTCAATGTGCAGTCTTGCAGACAACATTTTCGGCCAATCTTACCACTTGGTGTCCATTTCGAGAAAGTGAAAAAGCTCCAGAACCCGAGGATATTGAAGAGCAAAGTTGTTTCGGAGACAGTGAATCAGACAATGAAATACTTCAGGGTAAAAATATCCAGTGATGGGCCAAGCTGAGTCAGTTTCCTTAGATGCAAAAATATTATTCTTTAGAAAGTCACTCGTCTATTGAAATGGCACATGGTTGATAATACTGTACCTTGATCATGGTTGTGTCACATTCTGAAGACACAGTATTTGCAGTTTTCAAAGTTTGTGTACACCTACTTTAAATTTTACAATGTTCAATTTGTTAAAATTGACTTGTGCTTTGTATTTGCTACAAAAACCATTTGCTACAAAGTTCTACAAGTATGACAGGTTTTTTGAACTATAGAGTATTTCAATTGTTATTTTGGTTCAGACAAATGTAAGGAGTAACATTTCGGTAGTATAACATTTTACCAGTGTTGTGCAACAATGTTAATCTAAAAATTACATTAAATAGGAAGTTTTGCATCTGGTAACTGTAGTTTTTGGTTCCAACAGATCCAAAACCTCGACCGAATGTCAGAAGTATGAGTGAAGGGCTTGTGATTGATGTTCCATCCCAACTGATCAAAATGAAACAGGAGCTTGCTAGCAACAGTGGTATGTAAAACCATTGTAAATTCATCTAATGCTGTGGTTCTCGATTGTTCTTATTTCATGGATCCCTTTTACCAAAATTTAAAACCAAAACACAAATGTTCCCCGTAGTGAGGAATTTTCCTGGTTTAGAACCCCCCTACTGTATAAAAATATTCAAGTAAGATTGAAGGCCATGATCCTTGTTTGTAAAGTCCAAAATGTCATGAACCCCAAGGTAAAGCAGACCTAGACTAACTGGAATGCATGCTGTGTACTAGGCATGGTTGTTATTTAGTATTTTTAGCCACTGTGATGCTTTAAGGTTGCAGTATAGGTCATTAGGGTATCTTGTACTGTTGGCATTTGCTAAAGTTTGCAACCTTTACGTTTGATTACAACTTGTCATGATTTTCTGTTGATNAAAGCAATTAAGAAGACCAAGATCCTCATCACGTCGGTGGAGCAGGATGACTTGCATCACATGGAGGCACGTGAAGCGGACGCAGGATCCTTGTCATCTGAAGATCAGCATCCAGTTGATGCAAACAATGAAGTTGAAGGAATTCACTTCACCACATCGGACAGTAGTCCTGATAAGAAGGAGCCTGGTTTGTTGTTTGAACTGTTATTTTTTCACTGTAAATTGTGGTGGTTCATTTAAGGGTGATGGATATCAGGCTGTTAAAATGCAGACAGTTTTTGGTGTAAGCCTAAGGGTGAGCGCATCTTAGGATCAAAGAAGTTATTAACTAGTTTAAAGTTTCGAATTACTGTGACTTCAGCATTGTGAGGATAGTGTATAATATGACACATTTTAGTTTCACGTAGTTGGTCAGAAAGATTTGAGTCAAGGATTTAGGCTGGTTTACATGGATGTGTTTGTTATATTTTTCACCTACTAAGCCGAAAGATATTTGCGTGCAAAAGCAGGTCAGAATTTTTTTCATTTGACCGAAAACCTGTGCGCGACTTGTACGTTAGCTTCGGTAACGCAACTTGTAACACCTGTTAAGTGTTAGGCCCTGAAAATGTGGAAAGAAAGTTATCTGAAACAAAGATCCAAAAGCATCAAGAATTATTGCAAAGAAAAAGATTCCGAGTTAGGGAAAAGCATTTGTAATTAAAGCAAGTAGCATTTGTTAAGGTAGGTTTGTAAAGAATATCCAGAAGTACAAAAATCTGAGGAATTTTCGAATGAAACACAGTCCGAGAGAACTAGATCATGCCGTTCGAGAGAACTAAGCCACAAGTAAACAGGATTTAAAAGATGCCAGATCGAGAACAAACGAAGGGTTTTTTCAAGAGAAAAAACACGTTTCCATAGAATATCGCATGTCTGTTTGGCATCATATGCATCAGTCTGGTTCCACAGCAAGCTTCTGTCGGTATTTAAGCTTCGGAACTTGGTTTTGAAAAGTTTCTCCTGGCCGTACAAGTTTAGACAAAGAATTAGCCAAGAACATAAATCATCCAGTCCACGACTGCAGTTGTCTTACCTTGCCGTCTCCATCAGTTATCTCTGAAATCAGGAGTCTAAAATCTTCCCGTGCGTTTTAGGTCCTCGTCGGAATTCAATTCACGCAGCCACAAAGTCTTCATCCCATGTGCTTGACCCTGATGTTGCATCGCTACAAAACGATTATCTTAAACCAGATGGTGAGTGTTTAGCGGCCTCGGGGTTTTGAAACCATGTACACGCAATTAGGCTGCCGTAGGTTTTGTTGTATCTTGGTGCTTTGCCACAAGATTGAGTTCATGTAAACTTTCCGCCCTTGTGTCAGTTTGTCAAGTTTCTTTGGCTTTCCAGCAAAAGTTCGAAGAACACGAAGCTTGATATTCGGCAAGAAAAAGAAGAAAGACGTTCGACAGTCGTTGGTTGTCGAACCCAGAAACGGTCAGTTTCAAATTCGCTTATTTTGTGGCAAGTAAAACATTCGGCTTTGTCACCACGCATAACCCACGTCCTGCCATTGCTTCAGACACTGATGACTCAGCATCTGAAAGCCTCCCAGGCCTTCACAAGAAGAGCAGCAGCATGACGAAGCTATTTTCGCGCATGTCGAATCGCGGCGACAAGAAGCGAAAGGACAAGGAAAAATCCGGCCTCAAGATGGTGCTAGAGAACGGGCAGCAGCAGCACGCGAATGGGGATTCCCCACCAGCGAACAAGCCGAAACGCACGAGCAGCTTCAAGCGGCTGATGGGGAAGAAAGACAAAACTAAGACGAGCTGATGTGTCTGATGTTGCTCACTATTTTGCCACGACCCTGTTTACCACTGTAGTATTGTCGTAGTTTATGCCGATTTAGGGAGTGCCCCGGTCTGTGGAAACCGCTTTTGGTACCTGACTTCCATTTGTTAGATAGCGTTTGAGTTATATTTTTTACAGCAGAGGCAGCATGAAAACTGGTACAAGCTCAAACAACGGTGCCGCTATGCCACGAAAGCTTTTTTCAGGAATCCATTCAATATGAAAAGGTACAAGAGTAGCGTGCCGTCGCCTATATTGTGACAAAAAGCTGACAGCCACATGATACAGTCCTGTACTGGTGCCAACTTTTCCAAATCAAAGACCAAGGATAAAGTACATTTGTCTGTAACGTTCTGTTTTGTTGAATGTCTAATATTTGTTTCTGTCTTCACTGCTTGTCCATATACCCCAATATACTTCACAGACATCCGTATATTGTTTAACCCGCTATTACGTCATCAATTCCCGATTGCGTCAACAAACCTACTTCATTTCAATTTCACGATGAAATTATTTTTATCCACCTTTTCCATTCCTGACCCCAACTTTCGAAAAATATCATTTTGTTTCTTCAATTTTTTTCCAATCTACTTTCATTGCTTCAATCGTTTGAACGCTTCCATGTATGTTGTCACGGTAAATACCAGACGCGCCTCAACACATTTCTAAATCGCTTGTTTTGTAATTTAACATTCCAGCTTCTTGCGTTCTGTTATACTGCGCCGCTCCAAAATTGATAATCTAAGTCGTAACCAGTTTAGCAGTTGGTAATAAACAACTGCAAATTACTCAAGATTTTTTTTTATTTTTGACTCATCAACCTTGGCGCTCCATAGTGACGAAAAATTTAAAAAATCCAAACCTTAAGTTTTTTAAAAAGTTTTTTTTTGCTGTTACACTGAGAGCAAAAAGGAAAATTCATCTTTGCATGAGAACTTTTTGAACATAATGTGATATATCAGACCTGTGATGTGCTTTGTTTGCTTATTTTCGCCCCTTAGTTTCATCGGCTGTTGTTGCAATGTTATGCAGTATGATCTTGATTCTTGTTACTGAGATTTTGTTGAATAATCATGTTTCATATAGGTTTGAATTAATAGGCCACAAATCATGAACCAAGAGGTGTTCTAATTCACAATTTGTTGAAGAACTATTGGAAACCACCATTTTTTCTGTGAGTCCAACTTTATTACTATAGGTGTGTAATTAAATCATAATTAATCAGATTTACGTTTGATCAATATATTTCCAATTGCCTAATTTTAGTTTGCAACTCATCAGCAGTAGTTACAAGACTACGACTATCTTGAACGCTATGTTGAAGAAAACGTTCATATTTTGGTTTCAAAACAACATCTGCGATTTAATGTTGGAAATCCTGCAACTAACAATGTTTGTTGGTAAAGCATAATTTTGAACCAAAAATTAAACTGTTTGAATCTGTTTCTGTGCTGAATAATTGCATAATTTGTGTTATCCTAAATGAACGTACTAGTCACCTATCGCCAACATATAGTATAAACACATTTAACTGTCTGAAAAAAATGAACTTACTGATTTTGAACGTCAGCAAAGTGGTTTTCTTCGTAGTCGGTCGATATTTCGTCATGTCTGTAATGTTTACAATATTTTCTCTTGGTATTCATCGTGTACAGTGCGACGAAATCAACGCCTTTTGTACATTTCACGCATTAGAGCTTTTTAATTGAGATTCAAATACACTTATTCGATATTCGACATGGCTTCTTGTGACTCGAAATGGTTGCACAAATACCGTTGCAAAATGCAGTAAAAAGTAATATGATTTGGCTATTTTCGTGTGCCAAAGATTAAAATGGAATTAATATCGGATAAATCTATGTTGTATTCTAAGTGATTTCCGAAAAATAGAGGATTAAAATTAAAATGCGTTTGAACAAAACGAATGCCTAATTTGTTTGACCAAAAGTTGTCCGGATTATCACTCATTTTGGCAAACTTTGAAAATGCAAAAAGATCGACTATAACGATGTCTTACAAGACAACACAGAAAGGAGGAAGTAGTGCATTTCGTCAGAACAGATGCTAGTTGCCCGGCGTGCTTTAAAACCGAATATGCATCAAATGCATGAATCACATTTTCATTGCGTGTGAACAAAGGGAGTTAGCTTGTTACATGTAGTTGACCGGGGCTTGTTTCGAAGAGCAAAGAAATCTTGAAATTTAAATATGAAAGTCGTTCGTGTAAGTTTGGAATGTGTTAAGCCGCGTGTTGGCACGCAACCTGCCATTGTGTTGATTTAACTCGGCACTTGACATGTGTTAGGTCTTATACCGGCCTTAACTTATCATTGTGACCACAAACTAACGCGGTTGCAGGAAGGGACTTCTGTCATCGCAACAAAATTTGTGACAGGAAAATTCTGTTGAGTGAAAAGAATGTTTCAACTGTTCAACGAAGCACCTTGTAACCATATGTCGTCAGATAGTAGCAGCTAATTTAGTTTTTTTTTGTAAAAATACATTTTTTTTGTAAAGGCATTAGTTGGCCTGTCCTAGGCAAAATGAACAACCAAAACTTATTTGACAAGAAAATTGCTGCTGAACTGTACGCCACCTATCGTCCCAGGTTCTCGCAAGCTGTTGCGGATTCGATCATCAATTTCCTGCAAACGAACAAAAATGCTTTTCGTCTTGTGGTCGACGTGGGTTGTGGAAGTGGACAGTCTACTGACATGCTGGCGCCATACTTTGAGAAAGTCCTAGCTTTGGACGTTAGTGAGCATCAAATATTCGAAGCGAAAGCTAGAAACCAGTACAGCCATGTGGAATATATAGTCGGAAGTGCTGAAGAAATTCCAAGTAGCGACGAAAGCGTGGACTTAGTAGTATCCGGTATGGCTGTCACTTTTTTCGATCTGCCCAAGTTTTTAAAATGCGTTGAAAGGGTTTTAAGGCCCGGTGGGTGCCTCGTAATCTTCGGCCACAAGTCTCCAAGCATACAGGTAAAATCGGGCAGCGTCGCGTTTTCCAAAGAGCACAACCAATTTGCAACAAAACTTCTGGAAGCATTTCTGTTAGCGGGCAACCCTAACATCCGTGCGAAACATGCCGAGGTTTACAGTAAGTACTCGAACATATACAACGCCATCCCGTCAAATGTTAAGTCACGTGACGAGGTACAGCAGGTTTTCAAGGACTGGAGCATGAACGAATTGAAAGGCTACATTAAGTCCATAGACGCTGGAGATGTGGAAACTTTTAGTTTTGAAAGTCGTTGGTTCGACACCCGGAAAGGTGATAATTTTCCGGACTTTTTTGAGGAACTGATTCTGTCAAATGTTGGCACGGACGATTCGAAGCAAGTTACTTTCAATTTGACCTTAGATATTTTTATTCTAAGGGCTGTGTTTTAACGGCGTTTAGGTAACACTTGGATGACCTAAGACTTAAAAAGTTTCATTTTGTTCCGATGTAGTTCTACGTTATTTGCAATATGCAATGGTCACCTATAATGCGTGTTGTTTCTACTACTTGCTTAAACCAACGAAAAAGTAATATAATTTGCATGTTGCCAATGTAAATCCACTTTTACAAAAAAAATGGTTTTAAAACTGCCGTAGATGTAACATGCCGATGGTCGTTAACTTTTTGCTAATGTTAAACTCGACACGCACACGGTTCTGAATCGCGAATGGAAAGTCTTTCAATGCCTGAAAGACTATTATGTTTTACACTGAGTTTGTGAAACAAAACAGAAATGCTGAGCATCTGATCTGACCAAAGTTTGGAAATGCCTCAGGAAACACTTGGTTTGTTTGGAAGCTGTGAGATAAAAAATGATGGCGAACCCAAGCAGTTGCTGTCGTGACAACGGGAAAAAGGGGGATTTAATTCGTGATTGTGTTGAAATAAAGCGCCACAAGCAAAAGTGAAACACAGAAGGTACAAATGTGATATATAATTTACATGCTGTCCAGGATGGACAGAATGGAGTTTCACAAGTATCAACTGTTGCGTTATTCGCGATGAAATATGAAATGTCGTTCGTGTGAAACTCTAGTAACAGCCTCCCTACAACGCATTCGTACAAGTGAAACATTACAAACATGCAGCCTCGCTTTGTTTTCTACCAATGTTTCATCCTCCCGTTGTGTTTCTTCCAAAAGTCAAAGGTAGCAGCATGTCATACAATTGGTTTGTACAATCACAACATACGAGCACAGCAAGAAATGAAATTGATCAAAGAATAAATGTTATTAACAGACGATGACAAACGGCTGGTTAAGTTGCACTGCTTTTCCGTCTGGTTTTCGGCGGGTCGGAAAGCTTTAGATCCAGTGTTGGTTTTTTGTCGGGGGTTTGTATTTTGTCCGCTACAACAGAACAAAAAAAATTGTCAGTCAGTTTACAAGCTCAAAGACGTTCTAGCTTAAAACTTCTTCGATTTGTCGTGGTTTAAAATTCTAGATATCAGTGAGTGATTTCAAAAACGGTAATTGCATTCGATTTCTCAAAATCGAAGTCCGTGTTGCTGTTGACGCGAAAACTTGTAAATAATTTAACAACCAATGACGCCATATATTTTAATTTTCTTCTACAAATCATATTTCCCGTTTTACAAAGTTGGTATTCCCTGTTTTACAAACTACCTTTTGAATTCAGAATTATTTTACTCATTGCCTTGTCAAGACCTTGCCTTGAGGCTATGTTAAAATTTGGCTAATTGCATTTTTGCTCAAAGTAATGCTTTTTTTCAGAACAGAACTTACTGCATTTTTGTTTGGCAATTAAAATATATTGGCAAAACCTTATTTCATCAGTTCCTTTCTCGCCTAGCGCAATAAAGTTTGACATTAAAATTTAAATCTTCAAACCAAAACACAGACCGCGAAAAGTATTGTATCCACCAGGGGGCGCTAGAGATTTACTTGAGTTGCCAAGTTGCAGCAACGAAACTTATGGAAATCAGCCGCTTTGGAATGATCATTCTCACCTGTGTATTTCTTTGCGCTGCACATCCGTGTTATCTGTCGTCTATTAAGANAAATCCTTTCGATCGATCGCCTCGTCCTTGGAGGCATCTAGGAGGTCCTTCAGGTCTTCCGGTTTAAGTTGTTTGTTCAGTTCCTGAAGGAGGTCGGAAAGTGGCTCCTCTATTGTCATAATGATTTCAAAAGCAAGTTACGTGGTTCTGACTTACACTGCAGTGAACAAACAAACTGATTGACATGGTGTATTGCCGTTATACCAACAAGTCGTTTTGTTATGTCAATCCAAACTTTCATAATTGTTTCATGTGTCTCAGTTAGCATGTCCATTGTAATAGTCATTTTTCTTCTAAAAACTAGTGATTGTGGCTGAGACTTGACGTTTTTTTAGTCTTATTGAAGTGTAAGTTTCAAATCAACATTGATCGACCTGCAACTTCAACAATCCAAGTAGTAATTTAAACTTAAACCTCGCAATTTCATTACGCTCTAACTATCCAAAAGTTTATGTTTCCACATTTTGAGACTAATAAAATCCATAAATCCAGGTAAAATGTCTGATTCAAAAAAGTCTAAAACAAACCATCAGTTCCAATTTCATTCCCTGATTGTATTTGGCTTGCCGTTACCACTTATAAACAACGTCAACTGACTGTCACGCTCGACTATTAAGGTGATTATGAACTCCGGGATCAATACAGCTTCCAACCAGTAACGAAAAAGAAGATCCATGTTTGACTAATATTGTTTCAAATCTAGGTTTTTGCATGTGGCCCCGCATGTCAGGTATACCAAAACTGCTGGTTACATATTCAAGGTTTTTTTATTTTATATTCCTATAACATTAGTTGGCAAGGCGGATTTCACGTTTGGATCCTAAAAAGCCTATACCTTCTCTATGAACACAAAACCTCAGACAAAACTCGCAAAACTGCTTCACGAAATCGATTTTGCTAAACTCCTCAACTTCTACTACTAAAAAAGTTTTTGACCGCCAGGTCGAACCCAGAACAAGGCCACTACTTTTTGCAACATGAATTTCAATTGTTCTGTACAAATCTTAGCCGTAATCCCAGAGGTGAACCAACATAA
>QXVZ01012775.1:0-10337 GCA_008931825.1 Phallusia fumigata | reverse complement strand
TTTGTTCTTTTTATCATTAAACTGTACCTGTATTGGTAACGTGTTTATAAGCACGGATTGGGCAATATTGAACAATTTAATATATTACTCAACAACTGTGGTAACCAACACAAACTATGGTGACTATAGGCCTACCAGATTGGAAAGTTCAATTTTTGTGTGGAGGATTAATGTTAAAAAAATTTTTTGCACGGATTCACACCCAAAAAAAATTTTTTGCGCGGATTCGCACGGACAACTTTTGGAACAGCGTTCAATGCATCTGATACAATTAGGTGTTAGTCACGCTTCAATATGCATGAAATTGTAAGGAATAGAACAGTGTTTTGCAACCATTTTTACTCGTTAATATCAATATTCGGCGGCACACCTTAACCTGCGTTTTGCACCAGGTAAGTCTTTAAAACATAATGTTTTTTATATTTTGAATTGAATAATATATTTGCAACCAAATGCAGTTTATTTTATTGCGCACAAGGTACTCGCGTACCAAAAGTTGCAAAACACTGCCTCAAAGGACTTCTTTTTTTCTGTGTTTTCGATTTCACCGAAATGACATTGCGCAGCCGTTAATGTTGTATTAATAGTTGTTGAAGGTGTAAGATTTTTTCGCAAATAAATCATCNAGGTAAGTCTTTAAAACATAATGTTTTTTATATTTTGAATTGAATAATATATTTGCAACCAAATGCAGTTTATTTTATTGCGCACAAGGTACTCGCGTACCAAAAGTTGCAAAACACTGCCTCAAAGGACTTCTTTTTTTCTGTGTTTTCGATTTCACCGAAATGACATTGCGCAGCCGTTAATGTTGTATTAATAGTTGTTGAAGGTGTAAGATTTTTTCGCAAATAAATCATCTATTTACAATATAAAGCAGTTGGTGAAGATTGTGTGCGGATTGTAAAATTGTGCGCGGATTTGTACTGAAATCACTTTATAGGATAAATCCAAGAGATTGGGCGGAGGATAAATTCTTTCCAATCTGTTAGGCCTATAGCCAGTCTGCTGACTATTACAATTATCCATTGGATTCTGCCCTAAATCAGGAACAATATTTTCTGTATCAGTGCATGCAGGAATTGCAAAACTGTTTGAAAGCTTTCTTCCATCCAAATTTAAATTTATTTTTGCTTAAAAATTGATTTCAACACTAGAACCAAGTTTGGTATGTGATGAGATTAAAATACAACCAGCCAGTTAAAGTAGTATCAGAAAATCAAATGCAACTCATTTTAACCACTGTTAGGTGAATCTGAGTCCTTTGGGAAATCCAAAAGCAATCACCATCTATATTAAGTCAGTGAAAAAATGCATAAACTTATGTTAATGTAAAAAAGCATGAAGTTTTTTGTGGAACAAGCTTGATATTCAAGTAAATTTGGAGGCAAAAAAAATTGATATTGTTTTAAACTAAAAACATCCCATTAACCTTTAAGATAAACCTTGTCTTGAACTGTGTAGGTCAGTCAGTAGAGAACCAGATGATGAAAGGCTACATTTTTCTTGCATTTCTGTTAAATTTTTTTACTTGTGTTCTGAATGGGATGCCCAAGAAAATACCATGTGGAAAATGACCTGGATAGGCATAGAAATTAATGCTTCTGTAACTGTCAGTGTAACATAGCTGTACAATTAACAACTGATTGAAACATACATCAGACAATTTTCATTCTTGAACTGTCTGCTCTATGGCTTATGAAAACAAGCTCATTGTTTGTTTTTTACAGAAGCCACTCGAAGCAGCAAGCTTCTTCCAGAGCAATTTTTGTCCACCACATCATGGGTTGTGTTGACAGGATTCTTTTATTTCTCTATCTTGCTACTTGTCTGGTTTTCTGTATCCAACCTCCCCCCTGCCAAGAAAGTGGAATCGTCGAAACCTCAAGAGTTTATTGAAGAATTGGCAAGGTAAAGTTGTAAGCATATGATCAGAAGTTTCATAAGAATCAATGCAATAAATGTAAATTTTAGCATATTTAAACTCACATTAACAAGGGAAATTGTTTTAAACATGAGCGACAGAACATGTTTGCCATGAATGCTCATTAATTTTTATTTTACGCAGCAAGCACTTGCTCAAGTTTGTCAGCTTTGGTCATCGGCCTGCTGGTAGCGCTGCGAATGAAGTTCATTCGGTGCGATATATTTTGGAACAAGTGTTAGAAGTGAAAAAGATTGCAAGTTCATCGGTGAAACTCGAGGTTGATGTACAACGACCAACAGTACGTACACAAGATATTTAAAATATGCTTTGCATGACTTCAGCTTAAGACTAAAGTATGTTTTGTATTAATTGTATGTTATATTTTGCATCTGAATTGAAACATCAATGTTAAGTTTGACTACAGTAATAAAAAAGATATGTTTGTTTTGTTACCGTGGCCTGTTTTATTGATGTTAAGTTTAAATGTTATTGATAGGTGCAATGGGTGAGCAAATCAACTGAATTTTTCTTCTGTTTTAACATTGTGCCGTTGTGTTAGGAAGTTGTTCACTGCCAAATCAAAAACTGTCAAATAAAACATATTAATTTAAAATTTTGTGTTTTTTTAGAAAAAAGTTTTCCATGCACTTTGCAGATTTACAAAATATTATTGTGTGTTTTTGTTGCAGGGTTCCTTCAGTATCAATTTTCTTAGTGGTTTTGCGAGTTATTACACGAACATAACCAACACAGTCGTGAAACTATCTCCTGCCGAACAAACATCGGGTCCAGCTCTGTTGCTCAATTGTCACACTGATTCAGTTGTTGGATCCCCAGGTAAAATTATTCACCCAATGTTTTTGAATTACCTTCTGCATTTTAATATTTCAAACAAAGTTAATTGAATAATTTTGCAAAGTTGCCCACCTTAGTAGATCATTAATAAAGTGGGGTGTTGAATTGGTAATGTTTATGAAAACTGTCCTAAAAACTTATTTGAAAATACACTAAATATTTTTTGTTTTTAAAATATGTCTCTTTTTTAATGGTTTAAGCTAAAGATTTTGGCAAGGTGTTTTGAAGCGTTTTGTTTCAGCTTTAAATTTAAGATTTTGTCTCGTGGAAAAATTCAAATAAAACTGGAATTCCTAAAACACATTCAAACAAAAACACACTGTTTTTAGAAATTTAAAAAGCCCTCAAAGCTGTTATAACTTGCATTTATTTTGTGTCTAAAGTTGTTTAAAAAATTTATACGTCAGGTGCGAGCGACGATGCTGTTGCTTGTTCTGTTTCGTTGGAGGTTTTACGCGCACTTGTAGCTGACAACAAAACACCTTTGCGACATTCAGTGATCTTTTTATTTAACGGAGCTGAGGAAAATATTTTGCAGGCTAGTCATGGATTTATTACGAAGCACAAATGGGCAAAACAGGTTTGTTCCAAACATTTTTGGGTATTTTATAACTGAATCTATTTGTGGATTGTGTGGTGTTTTGTATTTATGCTAAATGTTTTTTGTCCTTTGTATATTGGCATAAAAAAATAGACTTGTATTTCATCAAAATTGTTTTGATGCATTGTATGCTGGAGTTTTAATGTGGTCTTTAAATTGTATTTATATGTAGAAGGTTTTTCAAAACCTGTTTTGCTACACACATTTTTTGTTCCTTAGTTAATATTTTTGATCCTTTTAAAGTTATCATTTTAAAATTATAAACTCTTATATTTTGTTGGGCCCTTTTAAAGCAGTTAATATTGTTTCCGCTTAGTTTTTTATTTTGGGTTTTAACATGGTTAACAGGCAACTGAAGTTATGCATTGAAACTTTTACTGACCTATTTCCACAAGCCCCCAAATACTTGGCCAATGTCCTAATTTGGCAAAGCAGTTGTTCTTGGAGTTTTATATTTTGATAGTGGCCATAATACACAATATTTTAAACAAAACATGATTCAAATTCTGGTAGCTTTCTAGTTCCAAAAATTGAATTTTATCAACATGTCAATGTTAGGTTCAGATGTGATGAAGTTTACTGTCTGCAGGTGAAAGCTTTTATCAACCTGGAAGCCGCTGGTGCAGGTGGAAAGGAAGTCGTGTTCCAAACAGGCCCTGAGAACCCATGGCTGTTAACTTCGTGGATAGAGAATGCTCCTCACCNTGTTTTACAATTTTTGTGTCTCACATTGCACACAGTAAACTTCGAAAATGTAACCGTGCATTTTTTTCTGTATGCTAGAAACACATGATGCTTAAGGAAATGCTTCTTAAATAGCTAAAAAAAAATTTTTCTGACCAAGAAAAGTATTTAATTCTAAAGATTTGCTGATATAACCCTAATAATTGATTTTTAAATCAAACTTTGATGTCATTGTTGTTGTTCAAAAGCAAATTTTATTTCATGGCTCTCGTTAGGGTAGCAAACATTTTATTTTTAAAACCATTATCAATCTGCTATCTGTATGACACTTTTTTGCAGGCGACAACATTCTGGCAGTAGTAAACCACCTTGTCCGCTCTCCAACCTCTTTGTTAAGTAAAGCTGATGATTACAAACATGGAACGGCAGCTTATACTGATTTTCTCGGAGTTTACATGTTTTTTATCCCCTTCCGATTGCTGAGTATTCTCAACATTGCTTGCTGTGCCGCCACTTTTGTCTACATATTTCGCCGCTTTACATCATTTGCTGCTGAAAGTAAGTTCTATTCCAGGTTTTTAATTGTTTTATGTTATTTTGCTTTAGTGCTAACATTTCTATTGGGAAAATTAGAAGTCCATTTTCTGATATTACTCTGGGTGATTTTATTTTAACAAATCACTTGAATAAAAATAGAAGGAAGTTTAGTTTTTTGAATTTATTTTCAAATGTAGTTATATTGTTAGTTTAGTTGAAACATTAACATGCTTCATGGTTATCAATGGGAATGTCTAAAATATCACCCCAAATGAACTTTTGTTGCAATATTTACACAATTTCACATAAATATTGCAACTGTTTTTTACCAGATGGTGATGGTCTGACCTCTGCAGGCTTGTATGGCAAGCATTTAATCAAGGCAACAGCTGTGGTTATATTATCATTAGTGGCCAGTATACTTGCGTCTCTATCTGTCGCTGGCACTGTGATGTACTTTGAAAGATATATGCCCTTCTACTCACAACCAATACTAGCTGTGTTTCTCTACGTTCCCCCTTCCATACTGGCAACCATCTCGATACATTCCTGTGCCAATAAATACTTGTTTAAGGTTGGTGTTCTGGTATATTGAGCATTGTTGTTTATTTATGTGTTTTCCTACTGGTTTCGCAGTGAAGGGGAATGTACTTGTTAAATCAAGGTTAAAGTTTTAGGAACTCCTGACGTAATTTGTAGAAACATTTTTAGTCCAGCAATTTCTGTCGTAAATTACCAACAACAATCGATGCTTCTGTTTTTGCACACACATTTTTCCAAATTTTAACTATCAGGAATCCATGGTTTGCTACCAGAGCTCAGTTAATCACCTTTGGGGCAGAATTTAAGCTATTTGATCCTAACCACTGCAGGCTTTACACTTCAATCCTCCTATGTTGCATTAATTTATTGTTAATGTTTTGTGCAACAAAAAATTTTCATTCCGAATCACTAAACTCCTAAATGTCTTTACAGATCAGGAACCCCTGGCAGACCGAGGGGTTGTTTTTCGATGCCGCCCTTTTCCTTTGTGCAGTTGTTTTGTTCGAACTCAACCAACTTCAAGTTCAATCCAGTTTCCTTGTCATGTTTACTATGGCTCCTCTAGTGGTGGTTCGTTGCTATTTCTTAGGGAAAACATTTTCTCCAGACTCAGGTATATTTGTGAATGTTTTTTGTTTTAATTTTTTGACAGTTTTGTTAATGTGTTGCCTGTGTATGTCTTCAAAGAAGCTTTAAATTAAAAATTAAGAAAATATTCAAGAAAATAGTAGGAAAAATTTTTTTTTTGGATAAATGTTAATAATTTTTGTAAATCTACTAGGGTAAAATAAAGTCAGTTTAAATTTTGTAAATGCTTACTTAAAATTTTCTCAATCTATTAGCCTGATTCCAATCAATATATCTTCCTTTAGGTTCCTCTCCTGGTGTGCGTATGTTGCTCCATCTTCTGCTCCTCATCTTTCCAACCATCATCCTCATCTCTCATATCTTCATCCTGCTCGACTTGTTTATCCCATTATGTGGGCGAACAGGAAGCATCGTACCTCCCGACATGATCATCGCTTTTCTATCAGCCTTCTTCACTTCGTTAGCAGTAATTTTCACTGTCAGTTTTGTCCACGTTGTCAAGTCTATTCGATGGTGGGTAATGAATCTTGTAGATTTGATCTGTCAGTAATTGCTGAATAGAACCCAAAGATTTAGGTACAAAAATTTACACAATTCAAGGTTTTAAATAGTTTTAATAAGTCAATGACCTGTGTAAAAAAACATTTTGTACGTTTCTAGGTGTTGACTACAGCATTTTTGAAAATGTAGTTTTATGCACAAATACTGGCTTTTGTCTTCTACTTGAATAATTCAAAGGGAAATATGTATCACATTTTTTTGTATGAACTAAGTGTTCTGTTCAGGCAAGTCTTGAAAGTCTCACTATAATACATTAATGATACTACTCTTTACTTGCCACATATCTAATATAACAATGGATTAATCACAAAACTGTTTATTCATCTAAACTTAAATGTTGCTTAATGATTTAAAACAAATCTGTTCTTAAATCTTATAATTTTGCCATCCCAAATATTTGAAGCGTCTTGCTGTATCAGAATGCTAGAAGCGACATGCTGTATAAGAATCATTTTGGCAATGTAGATTATTACTAATGATGGCGGCATGGGTGATTGCAGAAACATTTGATTAATAAAACATGCTGCTTTCAACAGCTACATGGATCAGCAAATTTAAGTTAAAATTTTCCCTACCTTTGTTGAGACTTTTCATATTCTGATTAAGCACTAAGCATTAATAGTTGTTGCTCCCGCTATTGCATAATATTTGTAAACATATGCTTTTAAACTGTTAAATTAACACCATATTATTCTTTGTATTCCAGGGTGCAGGCTGCCCTTGTGGCTTGTACAGTTTTCAGTGTTATTTATGCCGTTTCTGATGCTGGTTTTCCCTATAGCTCGAGCCAAACTGCACCTGCACCCAAACGACTATTTTTTCAGGTACATATTTTTTTACTAAAACAACATGTAATTTAATCAAAAACTTTGCCAGACAGCTTGTAAGACAAACATTTTAGCAATCACTGTTGTCATTATCAGTGCTAATTGATGAGAAACTTAAGACCTTGCCTTATATATACGTGGGAAAAAAGGGAAACTTGGTGCATTAAATGGCGTCAGAATGTAATCAATTTAAATTTTACTATACTTTGAATTCTAAACAGGAGACTTTTTAACAAAGCATTTATTTTAGCACACATCAAGGGAGTTTTATGGAACAGATGGAAAACTTGCAAGATCTGATTCTGGTCTTTGGGTCAACACCTTCGATTACGGTGGTTTCAACATGGACCTTGGTCCTAAGATTTTGGCCACAGAACCTGTACATGAATGTGAAGGTACCGACATTTTGATTTAACGTTGGGAAAATGAAACTGACTAGTTTTGTGATGTGTAAAAAATTGTCGTTGAAGCTTCTTGTTTCATGTTGTGAACCTGGCGTGTAATTTGCATTTACTCTTCAGGTTGGTTGCATCTTGGCTGAAAAAGGCTCCATCGATCATTTTTTCTTTAATTTTTTTATTTTTTTCTGTTGGTAAATTAATTTGGTTTTAACGCATTGTGCTCCACCATCCTGCCTATATTTTTTGCTCAAGGAAGCAACTAAAACAGGATTGGTAACCACTTTGGGCATCTTGGCGAATTCTAATTAAACACAAAACAAAAAGGCAACCGCATTTATATCTCTTTCTCCAAAAAACACATAGCAAAACTAAATACATATTTTAGGTACAAAACTGTGTTGATTTTTTAGGTTTATTTTGTCACTGGCCATTCGTGGTGCCTGTTGATAGACTTGTGAAACACCCCAAGTATCTTCCTGCCAAACCTCCGATGACCGAAAACATACGAAAGCAGCCTCTGGTTTTCAACATCGTTGATCGTAAAGATACTGTTGTATTAGGTATGTGTAATTCTATATTCCCAAATTTTATTCTGAAGATGCAACGCCACTAACAGGAAGGGTTGCAATTAACATTTATAAAATCTAACCTTACTTGAGGCAATATGTTTACTAGAAGATTGTCAACAGACATATATTTGTGTAATGTTAGTGCTGATATTTGGTATTGTTCTAATACAGATGATTATTTAGCATGGTAATGTAGAAGACAAACATAAAAAGCAGAAATTTCTGTTCTATTCAGCATATATTTCCAGATTTTGGTACTGCTAAGCAGCGCTTTGTTTTCGATGTGTCATAATTGTCTTCTGTTGCTGTTGAAAAACTGCATGTATGCACAATATAGAACTTATTAATGTTAAATATGACTTATAGCTTACATGGTGGTTACTGTGGGTTACAAAATTTTAACTTTGTTTGCTTTAGATAGATTTATTTTACCGTAAAACATGTAACAAGCACAAAAAATGACTCAAGGGGACAAAAAAAATTTTCCCCCAACAATCTGCCATGATACTGCTTCATTAATCATAACAATAAATCAAGTAGGATTCAAAATACTGGATTTGAAAAACATTATTCTATGCATTGTGTATGTGTCAACATGTATGCTTGGGATTTGTACATATGTTTTCCTTTTTGCCAAGATGAAATGCTCTTTCTTCCTCTTAAATAAACAAACCTTGAAACACAACAAATATGTTTTTTCAGAAAACTCAACAACCAGAGTTTACAGAACAAGATTTGAATTCACAATATCGGGTCCAGACCACATGTCACTCTGCTTGGGTCCCTTGTCCTCGACCTCTAAAGCAGTTCGTCTTTCTGATTGGTCGATTGAAGATGGCATCGACAAGGGTCGTGCAAGACCAACCGCTGTTTCAACGGGTTGGTCTTTTTTACAACTGTTTTGTCAATAGTTTGGCATTTTAGAACCAAAAATTTTGATTGCGGATTCAGATGTTTTGTGACTGTGTTTTCTTGGTGTAACTATTGCAGCAGTAAATAATTTTATGGCAAATGTTGGTTTGTTGGACGTAGGCTTGCTACCACTGTTGCACTATATATTTGTCTGTGTTTCTGAGGCTGTATCAAAAAGGTTTGCAATGTTCAATCCAGCAAATAGCAACTGTAACTGGTAAATATTGTTCGATGCGGCATATATACCTGACACAAATATTGTAAAGCACTGCAAATGTCTGATGCCTGTCACTTACAGCTGGAATGCATGCATCAGTAACATTAACATTATGTGGCAAGTACATTCTTCTCAATTTTGAAAATTTTTCAGGCAATTTCCCAAACCTGAATAAATGAAAGCGATCAACGCTGGTTTTAGTGTTTACATTAATAAACATTTTCCGCTAGGCATCCCTGATCGATTTTACACCGAGTGGTTTTTCATCTACTACGGTTCCGGACGCCAGCAGACCACCATGTGGCGGCCCTGGATCGAAATGACTGTTACAGAAGATCTCACTAAACCTCAGAAAAGTGCCGGGCCCATTCTCGAAGTTGCAGCATCAGCTCACTACTACTCCGAGTCCAGCGATATTCCTGTTCCCCCGTTGACACCAGAGCTTGATGATGTCATTAGCAAAGTCCACAGATGGGCTACAACTGTGTCGTGGGCATCACTGTACAGAAATTACTTGTTTTAGATGTGTCAGGTTACAAGGATTTGTTTTCCTGCTTTACAATGCTGTTTACTGCATGTGCTGCACTTGGTAACTTCAGTGTTTTCAATTTCTGTCTGAACAGCTAACTAGAGTATATACTGAAATATGTTTTTTTCTGGTTTCTACTCCCAAACACTAATGATCTAAATTGTGGGCAATAATAAGTAAATTTACACTTTAATATGAAAACAAAAACACTGTTTGTAATGGTAAAACTTGTACTGTTTAACTTTGTTTAATTTCCCAAAAATGTGTATTGCTTAGGTTTAATTATGATATAGTTACTGCCAATCATGACATTTTTTTAAAAAATATTGAAAATTTAATTTAAGACTATAGTTGTGTTTGTTTTAGACACTGGAAATTCTTGTAAAACCACAGCCTGAAGTGAAGACGACCTAATTACTAATTTGTCCCTAAAGAGGGCCTGCAATGCTTTTCTAAAAAAGAGCAGAAAATGTTTCCAAATGGCATTTTATTCCATTACGTGTGTCTAAAATTATTAGAAAGGCTTAAGATTTCTATGTTTGCATCACTGCTTTTGCTTTTAACATAGCATAGCTTTTGTTCTAGT
>QXVZ01012773.1:0-40341 GCA_008931825.1 Phallusia fumigata | reverse complement strand
AGGAAACGTTCAGGTTTGCCATGAAAGTTTAAGCTTGTAATACCATACCAGCTGCGTAAAGTTTAAGTAAGTATGTGACTTAAGTTTGCAAAACGTTTTGCAATGTTGAACTGTTTGCAGAGTCAGTATTTAGCCAATGAATCGCATTTGCGCGCGCGTGGTGTTTTTGTACATGCCATGTTTGTTTTCTGCTTGCCTACTGTAATTCACACACGTGAATGTCAAGACTCAAAAGTAACTTATATGACTGAACAACTTGTTTTGTTTTTTCGATGCTAGATTTGAGTTTGTATTTTATAGGCTGGTTTTTCCTTGTCTTTTTTAAACATTTAAAATGTCAGATGAATTAACCAATGCATTGAAGGAAATTGATTTGACCAAGCCAAAATGGAGCCAAGATACATATGGGGGAAGGGCTAGGCACTTTTTTAAAGGTAAAAAAGTAATGCTTAACATATTTTAGGTTTTTCTGTTAAGTAGCTTGCTAATTACTTAATGGCCGTCTATTTTAGGTAATAAAACTTATGTGATAAAACTTTTATTTCTTTCAGTGACCAACCCACTAAATGTTTTACTGTCAAGTAAAGATCTTGAAAATGCAAAGACATTGGTTTTAAAGTCACGGTAGGTGTTAACAGCAAATTGACAATCATAGACACTAATTTGTGACAATTTAAGTGAAGGGGCCTCACTACCACCTGGCACAACTGAGGAGGATTTATGGACAGCCAAGTATCGCTATGACAGCGCTTTTCATCCAGACACAAAGGAAAAGATGTTTATTTTAGGTCGAATGTCCGCCCAAGTTCCAATGAATATGACAATCACTGGCTGTTTGTTAACATTTTACAAGTATGTTTTTTGTTTGTAAATTTTGTTAGGTTGATATTTTTCAACCCAACCATGTATGTTGCTGACAGAACTGCACCAGCTGTGATATTTTGGCAATGGGCAAATCAATCTTTCAATGCGATTGTAAACTACACCAACAGAAGTGGGGATGCCCCAATTTCAACAACGTACGTTAGACAAGGAGAATTTTGTATCCCTAATTTTGTTGCTGCTTAGTGTAAATTAAGCAGTGTATTTCATGTGTTCGAACTCATGAAACCATTTACCACTAAAATGGCTGTGTTTTAGGCGTTTGTTTACTTCATATGTGTTTGCTACTGGTGGTGCTGTAGTTACTGCCCTTACCCTCAACTCCTACACTAAGGTATGTTAAACTTTACAATCAATAAACATTTAAGCAATGTCAAATGGGATTACATACACTTTTTTAGCTTATTTTTCTAAAACTGTATCTTTTAATTTCTTATCATAAATATGTTGGCCCAAAAAGTTGTTACAAGCGACGAGCTTTATTAATCAAATGTTTCGATGAAAACTTATGCCATCAGCATTTATGATAAGACTTATGAACAGACCTGTGTTTAGTGCTACCAAACATACTTTTTTAAACTTTTTAAAAAATGGATGGTTTTGAATTTTCCACATTTTTGTGCAATTTTTTGTCGTTATGCTTATTAGTACCAAGTTTGCTGCTTTAAAACAACCCCAATATCCCAAATATAAGTCAAATTCCATTTTTGCAGAAATTGCCATCCCTAGTTGGGCGATACGTTCCTTTTGCGGCAGTTGCCTCAGCGAATTGTATCAATATTCCCATGATGAGAAGCCGGTGAGTCGTGTACTGTCAACCACAGCGCCGCAGAGTAACGTGCACAACGTACCACACGCGCGTAACAACGCTACATCATGTATTATGTTGTAACACTACTCAATGTAAACAACTAATTGATTACTCAGCGGCTCAACATGTAGGGGTATGAAGTGGTTATTAATAACACATGCTTTCATGCAAGAGTTCTGTGTTTGGTGAAAGGCCAGTCCAGTCCACCATCCACAGCATTTTTTTTCAACAACAAAAACACACCCGTTTTTTGGCAATGTACCAAAATACAAACGTTTTTTGGCAAAGCACTAAAATACATACGTTTTTTCGGCAATGCTCTAAAATACATACGTTTTTTGCAATGCACCAAAATACATACGTTTTTTGCAATGCACCAAAAATATGCCAAAACTCAGTAAATTTAAAAGACTTCTTATATCATGTTGCAAAAAGGGGTATTTTGTCGCCTTTTTTGTTAACATTCTGGCTTACCGCATTTAAACAGAAAAATTCAAAATGTGGCGCACCTGTACATGCGGATGTCATGCTTTGCATTAACATCCTGTTATCTTTCCCCAGGGAACTGTCTGAAGGAATTCCAGTGGTGAGCGAAAGTGGGGAGAGACTCGGAAATTCGAAGAAAGCGGCAAGAAGCGCGATTTTCCAAGTTGTGGTATCGAGAATCGGGATGGCGTTACCTGGAATGGGTGGGTTGGAAATCTTGCACAGCGGTGTGAACTACTTATCGTCATAGGCGTCGATTTTTTAGCAAATTTTAAGCTTACACATGATCCAATTACACGACATACGCCTGTTGGGTCGTAGCCTCGGCATACCTTTTGTTATCGCTAATATTAACGGTGCATGTAGCACAAGATTCGCGCAAAATGGGACTTCCCCTTGCGTTGTTTAACAAACAAAAGGAAATTTGTGTCGCTCGCCTCGCACGTGTTTCGTGTAAACAAGTCTTCAGAAAATCCTCTTGTCGGCGCAAACAACATGTGTTTTAGTAGCAAAAATATAACAAGGAAATTTCTTGGGTGGCAGCATAGACTTTTTATAATGCCTGCAACCCCAGAAATTTGCAGTGGGGTGGCCACCACCCCTGTCGCCCCGGGAATTGACGGCTATGCAAGCCGTTATTATATATTTTTAGTTGTTTTATTTTTTATTTTCGGTGGACGGAACAACGTCCCAGTGCTTTATGCTCGCAATGAGTCCACCGTCGAGATACCTGCCTCATTGCAGTTCCGTTGGATCATTTTTTTTATTTTTATAAATCGCTCACTTCAAAGAGTCAACCACTGGGTTGGAGCAATGCCGTTTCAGTTTGAGCAAGAACACAAAACGAATTTGCGGCACACTTCGCGTCAGAGAGTTTAAAATCAATAACTGTTACCAACTGACTTTATTTTTCACTGAACGCTCCATTTTATCCTGACATTGAAACCGATTTGTTTCATTTCAGCAATTCCACCCATTATTATGAACCGGCTCGTAAAAGGAAACTTTTTAAAGGTGGGCTTGTGGTTATCAGACCGTATAATACAAGGCAAGAAAAGGCATTTTTACGTGAATTTCGTTTTTTGTTGTTTACAGAAATTTCCCGCCATGAACGCTCCTATCCAAGTCCTGCTAGTTGGATTCTCGTAAGTATAAACGCAATTTTTTAGGTCTCTTTCCACAGGTGCATGTCTGACTCAATGGAATTTGGTATTTGGATGATTCAAACTTTTGCATTGGAACCCAATTTGGTCATTTTAATGGAAAGCTTGACGCACAAATATGGAAAATACAACACCAGGCTTTTTAAACCAACAAATTTGAAGGAACAGATGGAAAACTTTTGGTTTTGTGTCCAAGTTCACTGCTTTGTTGAATTGATTATCGGAGCACACACATTCAAAAACTACCTAGCCTTATTTTGTACAAATCAAATTGTTTACCACCTACTTGAATTGCAGACTTTCCTTTGCAACACCCTTGTGTTGTGCCCTGTTTCCACAAACAAGGTAAGTAGGGGGTCTCCATACTTTTACCTACCAAACTTTAACACTTTAGCACTTTCGGATGTAATTGAAAACGTAACTAGCCGTAGTTGGCCGCGATCGCAAGGTCCTGGTCTCGACTGATTTTTTGTTTCTTGTTTTGATTGTGTGTCTGTTTCATTTTTATCCTCGGTGGGCGGAACAACGCCTGAATGCGTTTTGCTCGCAATGAGGCCACCGTTGCGCTACCTGCCTCATTCCAGTTCCGTTGGGTCGTATTAGATTTTTTCGATTTTCGGATGTTAGTGACTAAATTTGGGGCCAACCCATCGGGTTCCACTGGGTGGAGCANCTAAAATTAGTGATAAATTTAGGTTTTAACAACAGCACTTAAAACACCGTTTGACTTGACTTTTGGGCATTTTAAGAAAATAAGGTTTAATAAAAAGCGTTGTATAATCGTCTAAACTTGACAATTTTGGACTTGGACATAATGATTGATATTGTAAGACACATTTTACTGATGGTTGTTAAATGATTTGCAAGTCTTACACCCTTCATGATGTTTGTCAAAACAACGCCGACTTTTGTGAAATATAAGAGACAAAGCAGTTATTCAACTAATAGAGACTGAAAATATTTAGTGAGCACTTAGTAGCAAACCTGATTTTGGTGGTTTCAGTAGCATCGGATTTCGCTTTCGTTTTTTGGCAGTTCGTTGTCTGGCGACATGAATTGGCCCAGCGGTAAAATCTCGATGTAATATTAACTTTTCATTTCCGCCAGGTGGCGACACTGCGTTTCCGGACAACCGGCGACGTCTGGTGCGACTTTTTGTGCACTGTCAGGAACAAAGAATATTGAAGTAGTAATTAAAAGATGTCTTTAAGCACTAGATGAATAAATCTTGGCCATTGTGTGTCTACAGAAGATATGACAAACGCATGTCTTTTGCAGACTCTCTTTATCTGAACAATTTGGCCACCTTTATCAATAAATCACCTAATACACTTTGTTTGTTCTTTGTTTGTTTCATTTTTACCCTCGGGGGCGGAGCAACGCCTGAATTCGTTATGCTCATTATGACTTCGTCGTCGAGCTACCTGGGCTTCATTGCAGTTCCGTTGGAGCAATTTTTATTTGTTTTTTAGTTGGTGACTTTAATTTGGGTCAACCCATCGGGTTCCTCTGGGTTGGAACAATGCCGCTTAAGTTTCTTGCTCAGGGAAACACAAGCGACCAAGATGGAATGAGAACCCACAACCTTGTGTGTATAAGGCAGTCGCGCTAACCACTTTAATGACCAGTTTACAAACTGTTTTGTCAAAGACATCCAATGAGTAACGAAAGTTGCTACATCACAAAACAACAAGTCTATAGACACAAAAAAAGACTTACCTGGGGTTCGCAGTTAACGGCGCATAGCTCAGCGTGGCAGTGAATGTAGAAATCCGCGTCATCTCCGAGCTTGAACACTTGAAACATAAACAATGTTCTTTTTCCGACTCCGTTCTCAACGACGTCGTGCCGAAAGTGGATTGACCTCGATGGACAGCTGAAAAAAAGCAAGACCTTGTGTCAATTTGCAACAACAAAGTTATTCTCGGTCTTTTACAGTTATGCTAGTAAAAACTTTAGCTGTATAACAGTATAACTCTAATTCAAATCTTAAAGGCTCAGTCATACATTATTTCGGCGCCGGAGAGCTATGGAGAAATATATAGGCCTAGATACAGTGGCTTATTTCTATCCGTTTGAATGCATTTCATGTAAAAAGTACACAATACCATTAAGTTCTTACAGTGGGTGGGCAGGCTTTTCTTGGAGGCTGAGTTTAGTTAAGTTGGTGGCAAGAGCAAAACCTGACGACTGAAACAGTGCAGCACAAATATAAATTTAGCGTGACCGATTCTGGCGCATTTTTTAGTCACTGCTGGTAAACATATATGATATAAACAGTATTCTGTTTGCACATTTTTGGATTTCGTTGACAACTGCCTTTCACTACTGGTGTTTACAATATTCGATTGTTACCTGTCTTTTATGATATCCACCGAGTCAAAATCCTTTCCAACAGTGAAGTGTGGCGAAACGTAGCAGTCCAACAAGGTGAGGTTAAACTCGCTGTCTTGTGTGAGCTCAATAGTGACGAATATCTCCTCACCAATCGTGTATGTAAGGGGTAAGCGGAGCGGTGGCATCATGACCCCATTTCCGGGTGGTGGCCCAGCCCATAAATTCACTTGGACATCGATTGTACCATTTTTGGTTTGAAATGGACGCGGTCTGCAACAACTAAAATAAAAATGGGTTTAAACCAAGAAATGAACTAATACAGTATTTGAATTCCTTATAAATATCTTGTTGCGCACTGTGTAAACCAAAAATATGATATGTTTTTAAAGGCATTTAGGCAAAGCAGGTAGTTAATCAAACAAACATAGTAACAAAAACAGACCTAATAAAGAGTCATAACAATCATCACAACCATAAACTGTTACAGTACAATAAAACACCCAAGTTAACCATGCGGACGAGTTGTAACCCTGTTTGACAGAATCAAACCTTAACTCACAGAAGCATTCTAAAAACAAGACAGCGCAAGACTTACACTGGCTTCACAAGTGACCCCATGATGGACTTTCTCGGGTAGGAGCAGCTCACATTCACCAATTTCACCGGGTAACCGTAGAAGTCGGCGACAGTCTTTTCGAACCAAACCTGGTTGCTGACGAGTACGATTTCCCCGGGGGATTCCCCCTCGATGCGCGTGATCGTGTCGCAATTTGTGAATGGGGCTGACAGGACGAGGCTGTGTTGAAAAATGAAGTTGTTTATTTTACCTTCGACCAGTTTTGAAGTTTAAAAAAAGCGATTCTTAAAACTTATCTTACATAAGTGATATCATAGATACATTTATAAACAACAGAAACCTTATAAAATTGTAATCCATACTTAGATTTACATTCACGAAAAAGGCAAAGGTTTTTTGCGTTCCCTTCTAAATCTGCTTTGCGGACACATAGGTGACCATTGATCCCACTAAGTCAACCACTGGTTTTAACGTTTATTATTACAAGTCGACAAAGAAAAAGTTGCCTGGTATTGGGAACAATTTTGAAAAGCCGAAAAAACAATTGGCTTAACGTTCCAGGCGATTTCCTAATATTTTTTTTTCTTTCGACGTTCATGACTGCACAGAGCTCGGTCGCAAACCCTATTAACGCATGCATGCAAATCACAAGGTCCGTTTACCTGAATAGTTTTTCCCCAGTTGTCGTTGTATTAGCGAAAGCTTTGCATTTGTCGTTAGGCCGATAACGACTTGAGATGTAAAGCGCATTTGTGATGTCATCCACGTTGACGTTATGCTTCAAAGCGTATTGCGTCACCAACCAAGCAGGCAACGTGACGCGAATCGCATCGAGGTTACATTTCACCTCCAGCGCGCCTGAAAAACATGTAAAGTCAAGTTCAAAAACTTCAAGCACCATTATTTGCGCGGTTCATTAACGTGTATAAACGTTACTAGTGCGTTTATTTTTACTATTGGAATTTAAAACATAATTTAGTTTCTTACTACAAAACTAATCTACTGTTAACATCGGTGTTATTTTGATGATGAAATTTCACTTACTCCATGTGCATTTGTCTTTACTGTCCTTGCAACGGTATCTGTTTGTGCCAAAGTTGTCATCAAGCTCACATGTGCAGTTCGTTTCACACGGGTTCNAGAATATTAATATTGTTTTTCATTGTGTACAAAAAAGTTCCTAAAACATTTTGTTGTATGATAAAAAAAGATCTCAAACTTGCTTGATCAGCCAACTAATGGCGTCATATTACCTCTAAACACAAAAAAGTTAACTTGCTGTTTTGGGGTATGGCAACAGGCGTTTTGGCCAGTAGGGCGTTTGCTTCAATTTTTACACATTAAGATATTATTTTTGAAGCGAGTAAAAAGCAACTTCATGGCTGGTTAAGGCTAAAATGGTAAACCGTAAAATAGTTAAACTAATGTAGAAGTGGTTTGAAAAAAACTATTTACCTTTCAAAGTTCCAATCTGGGTCACCAGGAAGTTGTGAAGTTCTGTTGTTTTAACATTCGCCAGCGTTGCACTTCTTGCAGCACATCTGTCTTGAGCTTGAGCATAAGAGAGAACATAAGGCGAACAAACGAAGAGATATTCATGTCCTTGGAATGAGTGCCACGTTTCCGCATCAGCAAGATGCGCGAGAAAAATTAAATAAGCTGTAGGTAGTTTCATTTTTAGCGCATGCGGCAATCATGACTAAATAAATGTAAAAGAGTTTAGTGGGAAACTTTTTTGGCAATATATTAATGTTTAACCGCTCAAATTAAAAAGAAATCGAAATTTTTCCAGCGTCTTTACAATTTATGACAAAAAAATTTTCTTCGTTTCACTTGACTTAGGCTTGAAAAGTCAAACCAACTGTAATAACTCAAGTCTAGTTTTAAGTCATTGCATCACGATGACAAAACAAAACCCTTCTGTCATAACTGAAATCGTTTCGCAAAACAAATAAGGTTGCTGTGAACCCACTGTACACCGATACACCATGGCAAATCATCACAATAACTCCCGGTTTAACTGTTGTGTCACAACAAACCTGAGAAGCTGTAAACTTTCTGTTGTGTGTTTTATTTTGTGCCATAACTGCATATTGCACTTGCCGAACGATGGGCTTGAACCACGCCTTTATATTACTTTGCCTAGTCTTGAAGTGGTGCCAATTAATAGGCCCATCAACCAACTTCGAAAATGGGGCGTTTTTATAATAGACAAAACTTTTACATAAAGTGGTCCGTGGCTTCTATAAAAAAAATCGGAGTATGGCAAGAACCTTTTGGCATTGAATCTTGTTTTTTCAAATGTATTGAAAAACCACCTATTAGTCCAGTGATTCTTAATTTTCTTATCCCCCCTTTGCAATCACCAAAAGTAACATGATAACAGACTATCCTCGTAACAACTAGGAGCAGATTTTGTATCCAACCTTTACTAACAATTCCGTTACTTTTGGTGTTTACGATGTTCTTAATACTTGCGAATTTAGAGTGTTTTGTTTCCTTAAAGTAGTTTCTTATTTCATAAGTAGGCAATTTGTAAACAGGCTGTGGGACGCATGATTCTGCTTGGCGGGCCCGGATTTTCCCCGCGGGGTTGCCGACCTCTGCTTTGGAGGTTTCTCGTTTCCCTGCTTAAGAACCAGTTTATTAGTCGACCCGGGTAGTTTGTTTTGTATGGCTAACTTTTTTCTTCGAATATTTATCGCCCTACAAACTGTAACTTCCTAAATACTTGTAACATTTTGTTACAGGACCCACTTTTTAACCGCGGCCGCTCGTTCACACAAACACGTCATTTACTAAATGACAACCCGAAAACCAACTTTATTCTCAGTTTGTTTACTACAAACGTATCGATTCCGCTTAATACAATGACTCAGTTAAATTAGCAACAAAATCGACATAGGAAACGTATAAATACATTCACAACACAGGATAACTCCGTTCGATCAGTGCCCCAACAATTTTTACACTCGTTAGTCTTCTGACACAAAAGTTTTGGTGGGCCTATTTTTCTACCACACTGTACATTGATCATTTTTACCCCCACAACTTCCTACTCAACATTATCTTCTTTTTATGCTCGTTTCTTATCAACCACAGCGTACATGGGAGCTTCAATTGGCTCCACATCAGCACTTTCGTGTACAGTATCGTTTTCTTGGTCTCCAAAACCTTGTGTTTTCTTATCTCTCCTCGTACTTAGGTCGTTGACAACAGCATACATTGGCGTTTCATTTGTGTGCGCAATGCAATCATAATCATGGTCTGCTTGTTCCATCTGTTCACTTGGTACATTTGCGTTGGTGACTTTTTTGTTTTTACCGTTTTTCTGCTTTTTCTTTTTGCTGTTTTTGTCAATTTCAGCAACTGGAGACATTGTGGTGTATGTGGAGCCTGTTGTATCAGGTTGTTCTTGTTCTGTGAGGTTGGTTGTGGACATTTTCTTTCCCTTCGTTTTCTTGTTCTCCTCACCTACAGCTGTAGAATACATGGTTGCATATGTACTTGATCCAACTACTTCGTCCTGTTTAACTTTCCTATTAAAAGCGAGTTTATCGTAACTGCTTTCTTCTGCTTCGTTCCCATCTGCACTCTCTTTCAATATATTCTTGTCGTCAACCACAGTAGCATAGGCTGCAGTTTCATCCAAGTTTGTAATTGGAGCGTAGTCATGACAACCTTCTTCAAGGTGAAGTACATCATTGGTCCTGGGTATATCGGTCTCGGGCGTCTTGCTTTGTTCTCCCATTTTTCTTTCCGTGCTCTTTTCTCCGTTTATAGACACGGTGTCATCCAATACTACGTCACTGGGGCGGGCAACAGCTTCGTTGATGTCAGTGTCAGCTTGGTCGGTTTTGGAAGCGTCTTGCGCTGCTGTGACGTTCGGTTTATCGAACTGTGTTGTTTTGTTGGCTGGTTGTCTTTCCATATTGCCTTCGTCTATAAAGTGAGAAAAATATATTGCTGTGTTATTGTACATCAACATTGAATGATGAGACAAAACCTGCTAGCGCATGTAAGGGGATTTTGCAATGGAACAGACTTTAACGTAATTTAGACAAACTAATTGTTGCAAAATTACGCGATTAAGTTATCGTAACTTACCAATTTCTGCATATTCGTTATTTTTCGGTTTGTTTTCAGCTTCACCTCTGCAAAATAAAATCGTAAGTCTAAACTTTTTTACCGCAAACAAATGTTCACCTTTTACGGCAAAAGAGACACACTACAGCAATCACTGTTCCACCGAATATAGAACCACCAGCGGCACAAATCACCAGGAACAACAATTGGTTGTCGATTGTATCATCTGCGAACATTAACAAGCCATAGAAGTTGACTTTAATAAACGGATCTATAAACTAGTTTACCTTGATTAACTTCTTGAGTTGACTTTGCAACGCTCGTTCTTAGTGTTTCTAGAAAAAGAAAGAAAACAGTTTAAATTAATTTTGTTCCCAACCTACAAGTTTCTTGTTATCTACTTGGTATTACGTCACTTTGCAAGATCGGAAATCGTTTTACCACCCACCTGCTTCAGTGTGGGAAGTTGGAACAGAAATAGAAGTTGATGCGCCTGTGGTTTCTGCAAAGATGCAATGATTAAAATGAAACTTCTGGCACTAGCTTTGGCTACAGTTGATCAAATACGTAACTAAAACATTAACTGGTTATTTAGCAAGTGGTTGCGTATTTGTTAAAACAAACGCCTATTGATGCACAAATCCAGAAGATTAAACAAACACCAAGTTTAAACAAACTTGGAAAACGGTTATCTGTAGTGAATCATACGTCGCAAGTGACATAAAGTATGTTGGTGCGCAACACAAAAAGTGCGAATCGCAAAAACACGGGCAAATTACCCCTCTTACGTGTTGTGTAAAGGGCTAGTTGTTTATCATGCCTAATAACTTACTAAGGCGTGGTTCATCTGTCGTTGCTTGCGAAGCCACTTCTGTGTTGGCAATCGAGGTTTCTTTACAACAACAAAGAAAATTTACCAGCTATACAACTATATGTAACATTTAAGAATAAACCAATGTATGAGCCAGAGTTTGCAAGCGATGCAAATTCAATGTTTAATTTGGTGAAAACCTAAAACCTCCGCTCAAACTCTCACAGCAATATTGTTATGCTACCTTTGTAGTTATGCATATAACCTTTCGGGTGAACAGCTGTTGGACATGGTATAGATATGTCATGAGTGACATTAGGTAACCTAAGAATTGCGGATTAAAAAACGGGGTCATGAATACGCCGCATACGAGTCATGGAACCGCTGCTTTGGCACATTTAAAAAAAAGTTTTTCCAGGTAAGTTTCCGCTCAATATTTACTCGGTATAGGCCTGGTGCTTATTTGCACTGAAGTTGTTGCAGTGTTTGATGTTGGACCTGTCGTCCGCGTCGTGATGATCGTGGAAATGCCACCTTAAAGGGTAGTCAGATAAGTTTTCGGCATAAAGATACAGTTGACAGAACTTGAAACAAGATGGTAAAAGAGCATCAAATTTTTAATCTGCACCGGTTTAAATTAACTGTAAGTTAGTCAGCTGAAATGCTACTTTCATCGATATTTATATGCTTATTTACGTCGCAGTGGAAGTAAGTTTGAAAAATAATCGTATTTGAAGGTCTGCAATCTGGTACTTGTACACAGTTATCAACTACCTGCATCACGTTTTTGGCAGATATATCTTGAGCTGTATGAACAAGGAACATCATACCACTTGTACGATGGATCAAGTTCATGTAACCACCCCATTATAACACAATTTTCATTTCCATTTCCGTTGTTCGGTTCACCACCTCTCCACTGTGTCACATCAACACTTGTTCCGTCTGTCCACTGAAAATTGTTTGTGCTCCCGATACGACTTGCACCGATGTAGAGAGAGAATGGAAACTCTAAGCAAAAACAAAACAACATTGTAAACATTCCAGTAATCAGTTGTGTTGACTGTCATTTGATTTATATTGGTGGAAAATAGGGCTATTGCCAAACCTGCGTCTTATATTTTGTACGTTTTTTGAAGCCCCACAAAAAGAAGATATGGTAAAAAACGTTTGAAAAAATACAGCAGTAGGACCAAATTATCGCATTACCACCAAAATGTTTAACTTTTCCGAGCAAAAAATTTAATTGTGTTGTTTAACAGTTTCTCCTATTAAAAAATTCTGCTTAAGCGCAGTTCCATTACGTATAAAAAAACCATAAAAAATTCCGTTAAAGTGGCATAAAATACGCTCATCGATTTTCACAACGTTAGGTAAAACTTCCTTAAAAAGGTTAAAAGAGAGTAAAACTTTAATGAAGCAGAAAACTCGAATTGCAAGGATTACAATCTTAACAGATAAACAAGAAATTTTTATATTTCAATCCAGTAATGTTTAAGCACAAACCGCTTTACCGATGAAAACACTTGATAACTCAAGATTTACTTGTCAAAGTTCCTATCTTTCCCACCAGAAAATTTTGAATTTCAGTTGTTTTAACATTTGCCACTGTAGCACTTCTTGCAGCACATCCAGCTTCAGCTTTAGCATAAGATCTGACATATGACGAGTAAACAACGAGATATTCATATCCTTGAAATGAATGCCAGGTTTGCGCGTTAACAAGTTGCGCAAATATTAGTGAGACAACTATTAGGTGTTTCATCTTCTAATCCAACTAACATCATACCTGAGCAAAGATAAACATTACATTCCTACAGACCTAAAGATTTGTTTTATTTGTGTGGTAATGTATACACAAATTCATGTGTTATTTACAAATTTCGCACAAATCCAAAATAAACTAACATTAAGAACTACATAAACCTCAAAGTACGACCCTCTTCACAGCTGCAGCAGTTAAAAGTATAAAGAATACACAAACAAATCATATCAACGTATCTATTGTTTTTCACATCCATGCACGCGTCGTTCTGATTACCCACTATACACGTAGGCATAGTTCATCACAACAATTTCATAGTGGATGCTGCGTTTTAAAACATAACAGAAATTGAAAAGTGTATATCTTGTGTCTAGTGGGATACTGCAAAAAAGTAAAACTTTACACCAACAGTTAAAAGTTACCGCAAGTGTCTATTATTACTATTAGGGTTCGACATCTAACTTCGAATAGTTTCTCAACAGAACACCACGTGTATAAAGTTAAATAAATAAACGTAAATTAAACGATTTTGATTATGCAGATAGGAAAAGACAAAATAACAAGTAGTTACAGAAGAGAAAAATACAGACACATGATACCCTTTTAATACGATACAAACGACTTTACCATACACTCGAAATACATCTTAACATAAGACGTTTTGCGACAGCAGACCATTTGTTGTGCTAAAAAGATGCATTTTTATACCCTTAAAACTATGTGCCCTTTCCCAAGTTAATGTGTTTGAAAATTAACATGAGTGTTTCAAGACTAGTACAGAGCTTTTCAAAAAAAGTTTTATATAGCTCTCTAGCACCGCGTAGCGTCTAATAGATTTCCAAAACAAGGGTACAAATAAAATCTGCAATAAATGTCGCAAATAAAAACTTGAAACAGATTGCTGAGTGGATGCACATCATGGAGTTAACTGAAACAAGCAAAATAAACTCAACATAACAGATCAGTAACTTCACAACTATTTGTGAAAATGTATTTCTAAATTCAAGCCATTCACATTTTTCGCCTATACTTTGCAAGCAAGCAAAGTTAGTTTTCACCCTTTAAAATAAGCATTTTTTGTGTGCAAGTAAAGACCAGAAAACTATACGGAAAGAGATGTAGGTATTTATGTAGGAAAACATGTGATTACAGTTTTATTTCTTTGTTTTCTTCACCACAAAACGATACCTGAAATAACTCAAGTGTAGTTCTTGGTCATTGAACCGCAGTGACCAACCAAAACTCTTCTGTCATAGCTGAAATTGCTTAGTAGAAGGAAGAGGTTTCTATGCACCCACTGTACACAGATACACGTTAAATCATCACACTAACTCCCGATTTAGTTGTTGTCTCACAATAAACCTGAGCGATCGGGCTTAACGCATACCATTGCACAAGTTTTAAGCCCATTACCCAAGTCAAGCGTCGTGGCGTCGACGTTTACTCTATAACAAACCAAACCAAAGTTAGTCTCAGTTTTGTTTACTACAAACATATCGTTTCTTAAAATGGTTATTCAGTTACAAATTCACTGAATAAACTGACATAGGAAGCGTAAAGATACATGCACAACACAGAATAATGTCAGTTTTATCGCTACACCCACAATTTTTACACTTGTTAGTTTTGTGGCACAACACTGTGGCTGGACCTTTTTTTCTACCCAAGATTGCCTCCCCTCCCGCCACCTCGACAGTTTACTACCCAACGTTTTCTTATTCATAAGCTCGTTTCTTATCATCCACAGAGTACATGGGAGCTTCGATTGGTTTTACTTCGGCACTTTTGTCTACTGTGCCTTTTTCTTGATCTCCCAAATCTTGGTTTTTGTTTTCTCGCCTCATACTTAGGTCGTTGACAACAGCATACATTGGCGTTTCATTTGTGTGCGCAATGCAATCATAATCATGATCTGCTTGTTCCGTCTGCTCACTTGGTACGTTTGCCTTGGTGACTTTTTTGTTTTTATCGTTTTTCTGCTTTTTCTTTTTGCCGTTTTTGTCAATTTCAGCAACTGGGGACATGGTGGTGTATGTGGAGCCTGTTGTATCAGGTTGTTCTTGTTCTGTGAGGTTAGTTGTGGACATTTTCTTTCCCTTCGTTTTCCTGTTCTCTTCACCTACGGCTGTAGAATACATGGTTGCATATGTACTTGATCCAACTACTTCGTCCTGTTTAACTTTCCTATTAAAAGCGAGTTTATCGTAACTGCTTTCTTCCGCTTCGTTCCCATCTGCACTCTCATTCAATATATTCTTGTCGTCAACCACAGTAGCATAGGCTGCAATTTCATCCAAGTTTGTAATTGCAGCGTAATCATGGCAACCTGCTTTAAGGTGAAGTACATCTTTTTTCCTGGTTATATCGGTCTCGGGCGTCTTGTTTTGTTCTCCCATTTTTCTTTCCGTGCTCTTTTCTCCTCTTATAGACACGGTATCATCCAATACCACGTCACTGGTGTGGGCAACACCTCCGTTGCTGTTGTCAGCTTCCACTTGGTCAGTTTTAGAAGCGTCTTGCGGTGCTGTGACGTCAGGTTTATTGAACTGTGTTGTTTTGTTGGCTGGTTGTCTTTCCATATTGCCTTCGTCTGTAAAAAAGAAAAGTATATTGCTGTGCTATTGTACATCAACATTGAATGATCAGAGAAAACCTGCTAGCGCATGTAAGGGGATTTTGTCATGGAACAGACTTTAACGTAATTTACACAAACTAATTGTTGCAAAATTACGCGATTAAGTTATCGTAACTTGCCAATTTCTGCATATTCGTTATTTCTCGGTTTGTTTTCAGCTTCACCTCTGCAAAATAAAATTGTGTAATCGTAAATTGCACCTTGTAAACTTTTTTACCGCAAACAAATGTGTACCTTCTGCGACAAAAGAGACACACGACAGCAATCACAGTTCCACCGAATATAGAACCACCAGCCGCAGCAATTATCACAAACAACAGTTGGTTGTCGATTGTCTTATCTGCGAAAATTAACAAGCCAAATAAAATTTGAAAAGCAGATTTATAAACTGGTTTACCTTGGGTTACTTCTTGAGTTGACATTACATCGCTTGTCGATAGCGTTTCTGAAAAAGAGAGAAAAAAGGCTAAAAAGATTTTATCCTCAATTTATTGTTATCTTTTGCGTGTGACGTCACCATGCAACATCGGAAATCGTTATTCTACCCACCTGCTTGTGGGAAGGCTGGGGCAGAAATAGAAGTTGATACGCTTGTGGTTTCTGCAAAGATGCAATGGTTAAAACAATAATACAACTTGTAAGCTAAAAGACTCTTTCTGACACGAGCTTGGGTTAGTTGTTTGAAGTTGTGATTGATTCCTAAACACAGGCTGTGCGACGATTGGTTGTGTAACTGTTTATGAAATAACGCTTACTGAAACGCTTAAAACCTAATCAAAATAAAAAAAACTGTGATCTTACCCGACGTTGCTTGCGAAGTCGCTTGGATATTGGTTATGGAGGTTTCTTAACAACAACAAAAAAGGAATTTTTACGTTGCAGCCCCTAAAACTATTCGTATTCTTAACATCTGGAAAAACCTAATCACTCGCTTTTAACCATACCCGGTGGTGACGTTATTTCCCCTGATGTTGTAAATTTGGTACTTGACATTGTTGTGGTTTTAGATTTTGAAGTTGTGGTTAATGTAGTAGTGGTAGGACAGGCTGTGTTTAAAAAAAAGATCAGAAAAGTCATTGGTAAAAAATTACAGTTAAATAAATTAGTTAACGTTATAAGTTGCATGAGTTATATTGTTATGTATATTCAGCTTACAAAAGGGAGTTTATAGTTACTTATGTACTTTATTATTTACCTGTTCCGCATTTTTGACAGATATATCTTGAGTAAGATGAACAGGGAACATCATTCCACTTGTACAGTGGTTCAAGTCCATGTATCCACCCCATGATTACACATTTCTCGTTTCCATTTTTGTTATTTGGTTCACCACCATTCCACTGTGTCACATGAACACTTGTTCCATCTGTCCACTGAAAGTTGCCTGTTTTTCCGATACGAGTTGCACCGATATAAAGGGAGAATGGGTATTCTGCAAATAACAGAAAATCAAAGTCGGATATTCTAAGCAAAACGAGACAGCATTGAAACAAGCGACCTTAAAAATACTCATTTATTGTTTTTGTTAATTTAAATTGCTGGAAATTATGGCAATTGTCAAACTTGGGTCTTGTTTGTTCTTCTTTTGTTTCGCTGGCAAGCCACAGAAATGGAACCACAATTTTCCCATTTTTCCGACCAGGTATTTTGAACTTATTAAAAAAACATTTTGGAACCGAAGTAATATTGGGATCGAATTTTCGCATATTCACCTGCCAAACTTCCTATCTTTTCCACCAAGAACTTTTGGATTTTAAGAGTTTTAACATTTGCTACTGTAGCCTTTCTTGCAGTACATCCATCTTTAGCTTCTTTGTACGAATTAGCATGTGGCGAGTAAACAATGATATATTCATATCCTTGAAATGAATGCCAGATTTGCGCGTTGACAAGTTGCGCAAATATTACTGTGATAACTATTAGGTGCTTCATCTTCTAATCCGACTAACGTACCTAAGTTAAAGCAAACACTGCATTCCTACAGTCCTATGAATTTTCTTTATTTGTGTAGTAATGCATACATAAATCCATGATATATTTACAAATTTTGCACAATCAAATTCCAGACTCTAACTGGCAATAAACCTAACTAAATTTAAAACTATGACTCTCTTTCACCAGCTAAAAGTATAAAGAATACACAAACAAATCATATCAACGTATCTATTGTTTTTCACATCCATGCACGATTCGTTCTGCCTGCCCACTGTACACGTAGGTAGTATAGTTCATCACAACAATTACATAGTGGATGCTGCGTTTAAAAACATAACAGAGATTGAGGAGTGTGTAGCTTGTGTCTGGTGGGCTACAGTTAAAAGTAGAACTTTAAACCAGATGTTTAACGTAACCAAAATTTTTTTATTGCTTTTAGGGTACGCGACGATTTTTTTCAACAAAACACCGCATATAAAAATTACACGGTATTACTACACGATGTTGATTATACACAAAGGAAAGAAAAACTAAATCGATGCAGCAGAGGAAAATAGATATTTGCCTTTTTGACACGATACAAATGATCTTACCATACACTGGAAATACTTCTAAAAGTCAGTCGTTTTTTCAACAGCAGTTCAACGGCTCCTGGCAAAAAATCAATTTATTTTTTACATTGAAATCACGTGTTCTTTAGCAAAAGAGTTTGTTTAAATATTAACGTAGGTTTTTCAAACTATAGTTTTTGTTGCAGCAATTTTAGTTTTTAAAAGGTCACTAGCGACACCTAGCGTCCAATAGATTTCAAACCAACGGTACAAATCAAATTTACAGTCAAATTCGCAACTAAAACCCAGTCCAGAACCGATCACTGTAGATGCACAAAATAAAGAAAGTTAATAATAAAATATTCGAAACACAACATATCAGTAATTTTACAAGTATTTGCGAAGCATATTTCTAAAATCGGGCTCCTCAGTTTTTTTGCATAAATAGGTTGAAGACAACTGATGACAATTTTACTTCTTCTTTTTCTCCACGACAGCGTACACATCTCCCACATCTTCATCGTACATTTCTTCGCTCACATCCGGTTTCTGATCAGAGTCGTCCGAATCTTTACTTTGTTGGTTTTCATATCCATTTGTTTTCGCGGCGTCTTCTGTTGTGGCATACAATGTTGCTTCGTTTTGGTTCAGGATGTAATTGTAGGCATGGTCTTCTTCAGCAGCATCTGCACTGTTAATGTAGGCACGGCTTGCCTCTTTCGGGCTCACATTGTTACTGTAGGTGTGAGCTTTCTCCACTTGCACTTCACTTTTGCAAGGAACATGTTTAGTCGTAGTTTCTTTGTTTTCTGGCTCCTCGTTTACAATATTTCCGTACGTCGTTGTTTTATTTTGACTGGAAACTGCCTGGCCTGCAAGGTTAGTTTCCCCTGGGAATAAAAAGTCCTGGTTTTTAAACCATATCTGTCCCAAATCCTCCAACCAACTACTTTACTTCTACAAATGAGGTTTAAACTTCAAGCGTTACTAAAGTTTTTTTTAATAAAATGCATTAGCAGAGCATCCGTAACATCGAGGGCTGTGAGCCATTAACAGATCAAGATTCTGGGTAAAGTCTCACCGATTTCTGCATATTCGTGCTTTTTGGATTTAGGTTGTGACTTGGATCTGTAATTCATAAACAAACAATGTAACAACAGATAATAACACGTCTTGCAAACTGCAATGTTTACCTTCTTCGTTTGCGGTAGATGAGAATTGTTGCCACTCCTACAATGACGATTCCACAACTGGTGACAGACGCAATCGCAGCTACAGGCAACGAGTTACCTCCTTGATCTGCAACAGAAGCTCACTGTTATCCTTTGTATGAAGCTATTTCGTATAAAATCATTAAAAGCACAGCCGGTACAATTAAAACAACGTTAATTGCGTATTTATTAGATATTTGTTAGAGTAGGATACACTGTAGGTTGTTACTTTTGATCTTCTAATTGTATAGTATGTCTTATGTTGTTTTAGCATTTCCATAATATTGGTTTAGTTACGTCATGTCCTGTGCGCTCATGACTGCGTCAATCTGTTTAAACGATGCAATGCAAGTTACGCATATAGCCTATACCTAAAACATTTGCTTTACAGCTGATGGAAAAACGCGTTTGATAAAAACTTTTTTGGTCCAATCCAGTGGTTCCCAAACTTTATGTACTCGCGTACTATTTTATTAGTTCATACAGTTTTCGCGTAAAACTTACGTAACCACCTCAGAAAACTTTAGAATTACAAATAGACAACGTTATCATCGTTACATTCATAAAATGGTGGTACACGTACCATAGTTCAGAAACCACTGGTCTAATTCAAAGATTGACATCCCGCTGCTTTGAAAGATAAACAAATATTTGACACATTTTTGCTTGACGACATTTACCTATTTCGTTTTAATCGAAATTATTTCATAACAGTATTCATTCGTCTCTTATAAATCTTTTCTTGGCACTTGTAACTCTGTATGTAAAACTTATTTCTTGTGAACAGCCAGCGCAACAACCCAATCATTACGGCATGAAACCCCAAAGATTAGGCGTTACTGATTTGCTTAATAGAAAACACTTAATCATTTCATGCATGTATTTATACCTGGCGGTTGTTGTGTCGTATGTGTCATCATTATAGTAATGACAAATACAATACATGTTTTCCTCGTCTCTACTATATCTAAGTAATGTGAAAAAAGCTGAATAAATGAAACCATACACTATTTGGTAACTGTAGGTCAAACACTGCATCACTACGTTTTAAACAAAGTTTCGAGCATCACTGTGTGGATAACCTTGCATGAAATTCAGATTGTCTGGATCTGAGCTCAGAACCAAACTGAGTTAATACGAAGTTCCCAGAAACCCGTAAATTTACGCAGACAAGACACATACTGCGAAGATTTGAAATTGCGTGCCACGTTACACTTAGTTTACGTTTAGTTGTTGAACATTAGTATCACCCTGCACTTGATTGGCAGTCGTCAGGTTTTCAGTCGTTGAAGAGATGGCAGACATTTTTGTAGTGTGGTGAGTTGTTCTTTGCATTGTGGTAGTTGTCGAGATGGTGGTTGCTGGCAAAAAATTAATAGACCAATCAGATGGCAAATGCTTTATGATTTTGTAATTTTTCCAGAGGAAAGCCGCTAAAGTTTCTTAAAAGAATACTTACTTTGAATTTCTTTTTGGCAGATGTATCTTGCGTTGTACGCGCATGAAACGTCAAACCAATTGTAATTCACGCTTGCTCCACGCCAGTTCATTGTGACGCAATTCTCAATTCCCCGATTGTTGTTTGGTTCTCCACCATACCACTGTGTTACATCAACACTTGTTTCATCTGTCCACTGGAATTGGTTTGTGGTTGGATTTCTTGTCGCACCGATGTAAATTGAAAAAGGTTCACCTGCAAAAAAGTAAACGCTGTTCGTTTATGCGGAGTAGCAGGCATTTTAATGATGGAATAACTTCGATATTGTGCTATAAAGTTGACACAGTCCTCTAGTTTACGGGTAACAATACGTGGAATGGATTTTTCACAACTTAACAGAGAAGTTAACCTTGATCAACAAATTTAAAATTAAGTCGACCAAGGCGATTAGTGCAAAAATTTTATTGTTATTTTTCCTTTTTTGTAAAGGTTCAAAAATACACCTGGTAAAGTTCCTATCCTGTCCTTTAAGAAGTTTTGAATTTCAGTTGTTTTTACATTGGCCACTGTAGCATCCCTTACAGCACATCCGGCTTCAGCTTCAGCATATGAATTGACAGAAGGCGAGTAAACAATGAGATATCCATGTCCTTGAAAAGAATACCACGTTTCTGCCCCGACACGTTGCAAAAGGAAAATGAAAGCAAAATCTACGAACTTCATTTTAATGTACATATATAACACAAGCTCTATGTAAGTCAAGGACACATATAACTTATCAAAAACAATTCTTGAAGTTAAAAGTGTATCAAGTTTTAAAAAGTTTACCTAACTCATTTATACTAGAAACGCAAACTGCTTACAGAATCATCAAAAAAACACTCCTTTCACTTACCGCGTTCGGTGGCTAAACATGTCTAATCTACCTTAAATCTACACGTCTACTTTTGTTGGTTGTATATGAAAGGATTGCAAACGGCGATTTGGCGATTGTTGTTTCAATGTTGTAATCGCAACAAAGTTCTAACATCGCAAATAAATATCTCCAAGTTTTTATGCACGTTAGATTTTTCATGCCTGTTTTTTAGTTGTGGCTTATACATTTTATCTTGATACTAAAACTTCAGAAATAGTTTTTGCAAATTGATGCATAGCACTTACAACGCAACAACATCAATGTGCTCTGAACTAAAACTGAAAAATTAAAACCTCCCGAAACATTTATTTTTATTCTTGTAATGCAAACTGACTATTTTCTACTGCGTACAAGTTTAAATTTTGTCTAAACTTTCGATGTGATATTTTTTCACGAGACGACGAGCCAGTGTTGTCATTTTTCCACCAACTAACCACAAACCGTCTAACTTCTCCACAGGTTTATGCTAAGTAGGTGGTACGTCATAGGCATAAAGGAAACTTTGTGTTGTTTTTGTGGATAACGTATGTGATAATGTGTTTTTCCAACCCTGTGGCAAGCAACGTTCTGTTTTGTTAAACAATGGACTGGTCTGACACTTGTTAGTTTGGAGTATAATATCGATATAAACTGCAGGTTTAAACAATACTTATACTTCAGGAAACTGCATTGTAAACGAACGTCCTTAACAACATGTTGAGGTACCTGTGGTTAGATTTCGCATGCATTGGTATTTTGAACCATTTTGCATTGTTTTTTTTAAAGTAAACCTTTAAAACAACATGATGGTCAACAACTGCATTTAACTGGGTTGCAAAATATCAAATTGTAGCTATCAAATAAATCTACATCTAATAAAGCTTCGACTCTGGTAAAAGGTTCTGGGAAGATTCCGCTTCTTTTGAAATAGGTTGTTTTTGTATTAACTTCAAAAAATCGACTGTAATAACCAGTTATTGGAGGGAAACCCTGTCATTTGGTAAACTGTGTTTTTATTGCCGATAAAATATTGCAGCTCATGAGCGACATCTACCGACAGTGGTAATTCCAAACCGCCACACAAAGCAGTGCGGAAAATAACAAAACAAAACAACGGAAACAAGATATTAGTCCAAAAACAACAGATATACACACAACATGGGATAAATAGTTCTGTTTATATGAGTGTTGTTGTTGTGCTTACATGCGATTCATATGCAATAGTAATTTGCACACTAGTTATTGTGCAGCATGAAGCAGGCAACGGTGTCTAACAACGTCTTCCAAGCAGACAACACAGGTCGAGCGCCAGGCCCGGATCAGCTGCTTTTGGGTTTAAGTCAACAGGCAAGATAATCCATTACCTTTCTGCACGCACGTACATGTTACACGCTTTCGCTAACCAATTGTATAATGAGTTTAAATTCTAGTTAACAAAACGTCACGAACTATTGGACAATGCTCGTACATCAATTAATTGGTCAGCTTTGGTTCTACATTTGTTATTGACATCAAGGCAACCGCTTTAGTTGGGTGTACAGTGTCAGAGTTTTCCATTTGAAAGAAAGAGTGTGTGAGAATCTCTTAAAAATTATCCAAGGCTTTATTTCTTTTTCTTATCCACGACAGCGTACACATCACCTATAGCTTCATCATCAAGATCTGGTTGAACGGTTTCATATTGTTGCTGGATTCCTGTCTTATCTTTTTCGACCACCGAGTACATTTCCTCATCAATACTTTGTCCATTTTCTTTCCCCACATTTCCATTGTCGTTCCCAACCTCGGCATCATCAACTGTTGGGTGCGTTGTGGCATCGTTTGCATCAATGTTGTAGATTTCGTTGAAAACTGAGTCAATTGCGTCTTCAGGTTCCTTGTTGACGACGTTTTCATACGTTGGTGCTTTGTTGGTGTTGGATCCTGCTTGACGGGTGTGTGTGTGGTTAGAACAAAAACAAAACGAATGCACATATTTATGGCAAATGTCTTCCTTTGTGGGCTTGAAACAATTTTCACTGTTTAGACTTTTTTCTGTACACTTTTTCGCCAATATCTATACATTTTTGGGCGATATTTTAATAACGTGCTCTCATGATGGCGCATCTATTAAAAGTCAAAACAGAGTTTATAAAGCAAACACCGTCTGGCAAAGGTCAAAGGTTAGTTACTTGACGTTTACAGATTCTTCGAGACATATCTGCGTGACCACGTTAAACAACTTTGCAGGGCATAATTTTTTTAGGTAAACTCTTACCGATTTCCGCATATTCCCGGTTTTCAGATGCTGTCTGTGTATTACACCTGTAATTAAATATGGCCGATCAACTAGAGCAGTAATTTTCAAACTTGATGTAAATGCATAACATATGGTAATACTGCGTGCAACTATTGCAACATTATCACCTCGTGACATCGGGTTATCGCAAAATTGATTTAAATTTGAGAATTTGTTACGTCATTTTGAAAACATTGAAAATGATCTTGAGTGGTATTTCGTTTGTAAAATACGGTTGTGGCCGGTAACAACTTTCTTCATTTAAAAGTGGTCCACAATACCTAAAAGGTTGGGCAGGCATGAACTAAAGGCAGAAATCATTTTTCAACCTGCAGCTTTTACCTTTGGCGCTCGCGGCATATAAGAAACATTGCGACTCCCGTGACAATGGTGACACATCCAATGGCGGACGCAATCACAACAAACAGCAACGAGTCACATCTCTGATCTGTAATTACATATTCTATTTGGTACACTGAGTATAAGGATGTGGTCTCTGAATATAGCTACGAAATCACTTTTGATTTTTGATCCAAAGCAATTGAAACGTCATGTCCGGTCGTCTGAACGCAAGCTTACGTCACACTTCTTTGTGATTAAGATAGGATAAACTAAATACAATAAAGCACCGTGAAAATTTACTTGACTCAAAACGTTGCGCCATGCGATAATATTTACATTGTCACAACTGCTTTTCCCTGTGTTCTTAATATGAGTAGTACAATTACCCACTGGTTTGTTGCCATTTTTTATCGTTATTGACTTCCAAACTCGTTACCTGTCGCATTTGGCTCAGTTGGGCCGTGAAAGTTCTTGTCGTCAGATGTCTCCGCATATGCGTTAGTTATCTCTGTATATTCAAGTAAAAAGTTATAGTCACATGAACCCGCTTGTCTCCGATGAATGAACTTTTCACTTCTAATCTCAAAATTTTATTTTTAATCTTAGCCGTACCGAGGGTGCTTGGTTTTGTTGATCGTGGTAATTTACTACTTTCTATGAACGACAGTTTTACATTTTTTGAACTTTCGACGTTGATGTTGATGTTGTTTTGTGAACGCACCAGTTTCAAAAACCCTGATACAGCTTTTGCTTTTGTATTATAATTGCTTTTTTGTGGTATTTGGTTTTTCAAATGAGTCATTTCTGTTTTTACTATTTTTAGGACATACCACAAAAACATTGGAAATACAAAACCAATGACACAATGCATTGCTTGGTGATATTATTTTCCATTATACATCTATTTAAAAGTGTTACACATTTAATTTAAAGGTACTATTTTTAACTGCTTGGTCCATATTGGTGCCATTCTTAATATACATTACCTTGTGTTTTGTGGTTTGTTGTCATTTCCTGAGTCATTCCAATCGTGGAGCGAATTTGTGTAGTGTGAAAAGTTGTTGTTGAAGCAGTTGTGGTCATAGACATCGTTGTTGCTGCAATAAACGTTATGTTACCTTTTGTTCAATTACAAACTATATGACTTGCTGCGCCACTAGTAATTGTATAACGTTTTTTCACTAGGAATACGTCTGGCGATTGCTTTAACTCACTTGTCAAGAAACAAACAAGTTGCAAGTCTTGTAAAAACAACTTAGTAGTTTGTTGTTAAGATAAATAGCTATACCTGTAAAGTTTCTTTGGCAAATGTATCGTGCAGGGAATGAATTACATGCAATGTCGTTCCACTGTAACTCTGGCCATAGTACCTTATGCCATCCCATGGTCACACAATCTTCATGCCCGCCACTGTTATTCGGTTCCCGATCACTCCACTGTCCCACACCAACACTTGTTCCATCTGTCCATCTGAAGTTATTTGGACCTGCTATGCGTGTCGCACCAATGAAAAATGAGTATGGGTATGCTGCAATATAATAATGATTTTTTTAACGATTTGTTGATCGTGCTTTTATTTATACGCCAAGAAGTTATTAAGCTGTACTGAAACATTTTTTCGACGCTTTTCACTTTTTCGACATTTTTTTTCGACATTTTTTCGAAGAAATTAGCTACGCATTTGATTTTTACTTTTCTTGCATCAAAGTATTCGAATTTTACCTTTTTAATAGACTTTTTATAGCTGCAACATAAAAGTAAAACTCACTTGACAAATTTCCGATTTTTCTCACCAGAAAGTTGTGAAGTTCAGATGTTTTGACGTTTGCTACTGTAGCACTTTTTGCAGCACATCCAGCTTTAGCTTGAGCATATGAATTGACAGATTTCGTTGTTTTAACATAGTACTCAAGTTTTTCAAATGAATACCAAGTTTGTGCATTGACAAGTTGCACAAGAAAAATAATATTGAGCCATAAAGTTGTCATTTTGTGGCCTAGGCTACGCATTAAACACCCAGTTGACGCGTTAAAACAACAATAAAATTGTTATATCATTCCTGAAAAGTAGGCTGCTTCAGGACACAGAATACATATGGCAGAGTGTCAATAGTCTCTACCAGCGAACTGCCAATAGATCGTTTGTTTCATCTATCTTTTCACATGGTGTTTGTCTGTGTACTTCGTATTAAGTCAATGTTATGATTTATCCACCCACTGAACCCAAGTCGTCTAAGTTGGTAAACTTTTCCACAGTATCATGCAATGTATATTTTACGTCATTGTTTCAGGAAACTTTGTGTTGTTTTGATGCATGACGTATGTGGCAGTGTAATTTTACTATTCCTGACGCAAAATCGCTTTATAACAGCAAAGTGGCAACTGAATATTAAGTGACGGCATGCTATGTAAAACAAAGTGTGGCAGTGGCTTGTGGGTCGTTTAAACGTGTCGAGTGCATTGAGCAGTCATGTTCATGAGCGTATTAATATTCAAATATTGTTTTAAATAATTTGCGTCAATCGCTTGTCAATTTGTTGGAAGTGCAAATTTGGCTGCTTGGCTGTGTTTGGTTCGCGAGATATTTGGGTTGGAAGTGGGCAATTTTTTGTTTGCTGGGTCGGTTTAGACGCTGTTTGCCCAAAAAATTTTCCAATAATGGTGTGATCCTGTGGAAAGTATGTGGCAGATCAGAGAGGAAGAACAACGATTCGTTAATTACCTTCGGGTAAACTTTTTTTCGAAGCAGATTTACTCTCTTTCCCTGACAAAATAGAATACCTCATATGGAATCTCATTTGGGGCGAGACGGCAATCAGTTTAGAGCCCACAACTTTTCCTGTTTGGAATTAAAAACATGAACAGTAGGGTTTTACCTTATGAGCGCATTATAATTCATCACCACAATAGTGGTTGTTACGGTAAAGCGGACAACAAAGATTGAAAGTGTATAGCTTATGTTAAATAAGGTATAGTAACATATTACCCAACATTACACAAAAAATCCTTGGCCGTGTGGTCAATTGTGCTAATACTACGAACAAAATCATTGAAACATCAACTTTTTATCAAAAATTAAAGATTTGCGGCACAAATACGCTTCGTGTTGTGAAACCACCGGGTTTACTTTTGGCTTAAATCAAAATACTCGCACTTGAAAACAGTTAGAAGCAACTCGAAGTCTCAATTATGTTACAACCATTATTTTGTAACAAAACACCAAACATAAAGTCTAGATGTTTGAATAAATAGATGACACGGATCACTCACATAAATGCACAAATGCAAGAAACCGCAATGAAAGAAACTGAAAATCAATATAATACCTCGTCACCGCTATCTGAGATTCAATAGCTCACAAGCGACACCTAGCGTTTAATTGTAAAAAAAACAGCGCAATTTTTTATGTCATTGTCATTGCAAAAAACCTACCAACAACAAAGTATTGAGCATATGCGCATGATGAAGTAAGTTTTCGGAACACAAACATATTAATTTAAACACAATAGATACACGCCGATTTTTTCTGGTATTTGTAAAAAAATACATCTGAGTTAGGGTTTTAAGAGCTTTAGCCCCAAAAGCTTACAAAGTCCCAAATCTTTAGTTTTAAAAACAGTGCTGTAGTTTTGCTCGAAACTGCAAAACAGACTTACACGTGGATCTAAATAGGCTTAAAGCAACTGATGGCAGTTTTACTTCTTCTTTTTCTGCACCACAGCGTACACATCTCCCACATCTTCATCGGAATCATCTTCAGATTGATCTGGTTTCTTTTGCTTCTCGATTCCCGACTTATCCTTGACAATCACAGCGTACATTTCTTGGTTCTCATCAGGTTTTTCATTGGAGTCGTTCGAAGCTTTGCTTTCTTGATTTTCTGCTGCGCCCTGGTTTACATATTCTTTTGTCTTCTCTTCTGTTGTGGCATACAATGTTGCTTCGTTTTGGTTCAGGATGTAGTTGTAGGCATGGTCTTCTTCAGTAGGATCTGCTGTGTCATTGTAGGCGTGGTTTGCTTCGTTCGTGCTTGCAGTGTCATTATAGGCATAAGCTTCTTTTACTTGGTCTTCTTCATTTCCGTTCTTGTCACGTTGATTTTCATACTCTTTGTTCACGGTGTTATCGTATGTTGGTGTTTTGTTAATATTGGAAACTGTTTTCCGGGTGCGGTTGGTTTCATCTTTGAAACAAAACAAACTGATAATCGTACTGTACATTATTTTTGTAGTTAGCCTACTAATAAATTATAGTCGATATTCGAAAGCTGTCATCCTAAAATCAAAATAAACGTCAAAACTCACCTATTTCGGCATATTCATGGTTTTGAGGTTCGGCCTGCTTTTTCGACCTGCAGCACATTTAAAGGAAAAATAAACAACCATTTTCATTTCTTTTTTAACTCATTCCATACCTTTTGTGGCAGATGAGAAATATTCCGACTCCGGTGGCAATGATAACAAATCCACCGACAGATGAAAATACAACAATAAACAAAGAGTCACTTACTTCATCTGAAACAATATTTTCGTCCATTACAAAGTTTTTTCAAACATTTGACGTACTGCTAAGCCATTTTTTTCTTGTAAGTTAATAAAAACACCTTTCACCATTTGGGCTAAGTTAGAAACTATACCCATCCAATTTCTACAAACAGCACAGTAATGCAAAATCGAGTCTTTCCTTAACTTATAGACGCACTGTGCCAACACCATTTGTTAGGAATGAATCTGCAATTAAGCAAACAGAGCACTAAACAATAAAAACAATTCAATGCAACCATTGATTATTGGCCTGTCTGCGTGCCGTCACTGCGTTGGTTTGTGTTATGATACAGCAACGTCATATCCTGATACTTTTGATACGTCATTTAATTAAAGCCCTGTTATTCCTTTTTCATGTCTTTGAAAATCTATGCCTTTAACAGTTAAATTACAAACAAACATGTACGAAACATTTTCAAATAGGGATCTTTTACAAAATATGGAACCATGTTACACTATACCCAACTTTTAAGGGTTTAAACCAAAGGCATTTATGTGTTACTGTTAAAGTTGTACAAGAGCAAGCTGACTGTTTAATTACCAGACGTAGCTAAAATGTTTGCAGTCTGCATCTTAATAAAACGTTAGACCATGCGGTTGTATTAAACAATTGCACAAATCCTTCAATACCCGATATAGATTCTGTCGTTGAACTGTGGATGCTTGTAGATTCTCTTCCATTTATGTTTTTTTTACAGGGAGTGCACGATTATGCAAGTCCTCGTTGCAAATGTTACCAATATGTTTAGGTTATCCCACAAAGCGTTACAAACACCAACCTGATAGCACTCTAAACATACTTGCTAATGTTACCTTGTGCTGTGCGGTTTGTTGTCATCTCATATGTCGTTCCAATCGTGGTGGGAAATTGTGTAGTGTGATAAGTTGAAGTTTGTTTAATTTGCAAAGTTGTTGAAGAAGGATATGTGGTCATAGACATCGTTGTTGCTGCAACAAGCAATGTTTTATATTTAACCGCATTATACGGAAGTCTAAAAACAGAATTATGTCTTTCGTCGTTCACCATGCAAGAACATGTTTTTAGTAGAAGTTGGGGATAATTACATCATGTTAATTTTTGTACGATGCACATTCTCTCAAAAGTATTGCATTTTCAAATGTTTATAATTACTTGGTATCATTGGAAGTGTTTAGTCTTTGTTACTACACGCGAAATGTGTCGTAATGGTTGATAGGCATCACAGCAGCATGCATAAGACAGTACTTAGCTTTACCTGTAAGATTTCTTTGGCAAATATATCTTGAATGGGATGAACATGAAACGTCTGTCCAATTTAACGCTTCTATGATTTCCCCAGACCATCCCATGGTCACACAATTTTCACGCCCTCCAACGTTATTTGGTTCGTTGGTAGCCCACTGTTCCACATCCACCCTTGTTCCATCTGTCCATTGGAAGTTCTTTGTATCATTTATTCGTTTAGCTCCAATGAAAAATGAGTATGGGCGAGCTGCAAACATCAACATTTTGTAGTTTAAAAGCAATGCTCCGTTTTTAAAATAATAACAAGTTGTAAAATTTTGACATCCTATAAATGTCCTATTTTTTTTCCAGTTTTACTGTTTTACAGAATTATATACATGCAAAAGTTAATCCCGTTGCCAGTAAGAGCTTTATTTTGTTACATTCATATTTTAATTGTAATTGAGTGTTTTACTCACAAAGATACAGTACAAGCAAAGTATACCTGACAAAGTTCCGATCTTATCTACGAGAAAATTTTGAAGTTCAGCTGTTTTGACGTTTGCTACTGTAGCACTTTTTGCATCACATGCAGTTTGGGCTTCAGCGAATGATTTGACGATTTCCGTTTTTTCAATATAGTACTCCCGTCTTTCAAATGAATACCAAGTTTGTGCATTGACAAGTTGCAAAAGGAAAATGATGTCAACCCATAAAGCTGGCATTTCGTGGCATAGGCTACTCATTAAAAAACCGGTTGATGTTGCTTTATACCAACTCTTTAAAGCTAGAAAACAACAATAAACTTTTTATTTCATTCCTGATAAGTCATCTGCTTCAGGACACAAAACACATATGGAAAAGTGCCAATAATCTCTACCTGCGAACTGCCTATAGACCGTTCGTTTCATCTTTCCTTCCATACGGTGTTTGTCTGTGTACTTGGTATTAAGTCGTTGTTGTGACTTGTCCCACTGAACACCAGCCGTCTAAGTTGGTAAACTTTTCCACAGCATCATGCAATGTATATGCTACGTCATTATAATTCAGGAAACTTTGTGTTGTTTTGATGTATGACGTATGTGGCAGTGTACTTCTATATTCCGGTTCTAAAATAAGGTTTGAGCTGTTTAACAGTGGAGTGTTTACGGTGCTGTGGTCAGAGCACATGGGTTTAAAGAAGCTACGTACGAAAATATTATCTTGCTCGGCGCTGTTAAACGTAATTGGCCAATACGTGTTTGTCGCGGTGTCACAGTTGTCGATATTATTTTAATATGTATTGTTTTTTTTATTTTTTCTTGCTACACAATATTCCGCACACATGTACAATATTATACGCCTCAAATATTACTTCCGTACTAACACAAAAAACAAACAAATCAGTTTAGGAAAATTTCTAGTAGCAACAAAAACTTATCCTAATTTTGACTAGCGTCCGATATCTAAATAAATATCAGACAAACGACAGGTTACATAAACTTAAGCAGGTTGCAAAACACATTGTTGCGTCAAAACTTGAACAATTGAACAAAACTTGCTTTTTTTTAATAAGGTTTCTGTAGAGATTTAAAACCGTTAAGCAGGCGGCTTGTCGGCGAAAATGTTGTGGTTAACAAGATCTATGTGACTCATGAGCGACATCTACCGTTATTATTAATACTACACAGCGCCACAGAAGTGCAGAAAAACAACAACAAAATGACAATATTGTTGCAAGAGAAGGCAACAAATTAGTACAGAAACAACAGGTTAACACACAACATTGGAAAAACTAGTTTGCATACTAGGAAATTTGCATACAATTTATTGCCCAGCATGCAGCAGGCAACTGTGTCTATCAACGCCACCCACAGAAACAAATCAGATATAACGTCAGGCACGGATGGACCGTTCGTGGGTTTAAATTATGATTTTCGAACACAAGACACAGAATTGACAAGTAACCTAATGAAAACAGACATGCCCAAATACTTGTACATAGTAAAATACATTTTGTTGTTAACGTTTTACCAATGGCTGTTTCGCACTGAAGATGCACGTTTATGGGTCTGCCCGGCGTTACACCTTTATCCAGACCAACCAATAAGTTTTGGATTACTTTCAAAAACGTCGAAAACTATTTGACAATAATTAATTGATTAAGTCAGGTGTTGCGATTTATCGTTTTGCTGTCTAGCAGCAGCCGCTTGTCCAGTTCCGCTTTTTTTTCCAAAAAATTATCTAAGCTTTTATTTCTTTTTCTTATCCACCACAGCGTACACATCGCTTGTAGTTTCACCATAAACAGGTTCAGGTTGAATAGTTTCATATTGTTGCTTGATTCCTGTCTTAATCTTGACACCCACATAATACATTTCATGGCAATCCGGATTTTTGACATGTTGCTTGTGTTGGTGTTTTGTTTCCACTTTTCTATTTTTTTGTCGAATCCCAGAATCTTCTGCTGTTGCGTACGTTGCTGTATCGTTTGCGTCAATGTTGTAGATTTCGTTGAAAACGGAGCCATAAGCATGTTCTGATTGGTCGTTGTTTGTTTTTGGAACATTCCCTGTTCCTACCATTGCATTTTCTGGTTCCAAGTTGACGGCGTTTCCATTCGTTGGTGCTTGGTTGGTGTTGGAACCTGTTTGACAGTTGACTGTGGTTAGATCAAAGACAAAAATGAAGAACAAAAAAAAGGTGTATTTGTTTTAAAATATCTTGCTACGTGCGTTTTAAAGAATTTCCATGTCCATTTGCGCACTATTTGGGGTTTCAAAACGATCATCAAATGTTTTTATTGTGATGTATGAACAGCAATTTCTGTTACGAGCTATACCTTTATAACTGCATCTATGAAAGGTCAAAGGATTAGTTATTCGACGAAAATTCTTCAAAAAAGTTTTGGGTGCTTTAGGAAGATCTGAAATAACTTTGCAAGGCATTAATTTTTTCAGGTAATGTCTTACCGATTTCAGCATACTCCTGGTTTTCTGATTTTGTCTGCTTTTTGGATCTGTAAATAACAAAACCCATAAACTAAAGACCTAATGCATTTGCCAGAGTGCAGCTTGTACCTTTGACGTTTGCGTAATATAAGAAACATTGCGACTCCCGTGATAATGATGACGCAACCAATGACGGACGCAATCACAACAACCTGCAATGAGTCACTTCTTTGATCTGTAACGACAGTTTCCATTTGTTAAATAGCGGATAGGAATTTGTGATTTGTAACATTTCTATTAGCTTGGTCTTTTCATTATCAAGCTATTCAAAATCAAATATGACACTTAATTGAAAGCAATTGGAATTATAAAAGTATAGCTGGTGTTGCTTTAGTGACGTCATTCCCGGTCATGCTTATGTAATTCCCGTTTTTCAAAAATACAATTGATGACGGTGCTTCTGTCTGTGTTGGGTGAACTACTATGGAAAATTACTTAAAATAAAAACCTGCATCGTGCGATAATGTTAACATTGTCATAATTGCTTTTGCACGTGCGTTATAATAATCGGTGTAAATTACTGCGGGTTTGGTTTTCTTAAAGATGCGTCTGAAATATATAATTGTCTTCCAATTTCGTTACCAGAAGTATTTTGCGCAGTTGTATTGTACAGGCCTCTGTGGTCGGATTTTGTTACTGATGCATCAGTTGTCTCTGTTAAATCAGAGTAAAATGTTATGGCTGCACTAACCCGCTTAACGCTGAAGAATGTTTCACTTTTAATATCAAGTTTTCCCTACTACAGTTGAAATTAAGTACCTCTACCTTTGCTGCTTATTATCTTTAAACATTTACCTTGCAATTTGTTGTTAGTCGTCATTTCTAAAGTCTTTGTAGTGTGAAATGCTGTAGTTTGTTTTATTTGAGACGTTGTTGTAGAAGCAGATGTAGTCGTAGACGACGTTGTTGCTGCAACAAGAAATGTTTATTTGGAACAATCAAAGGACAATCAGAGGACAGTCCGAAACTGCAAAAAAATCCTTTGTCGTGTCACTGCAAGGAGTGTATTGGCAGAAAATGAGATAATCACAAGCATGTTAACTTGACATTATATCGCTGGGATTTGAAAATCTTTGTAAATAGATACGAATTGTGTCTAAATGTGTTGTAGTAGTAAATAAACATCGACAAGTTACGTAACATAATATTTGGATATACCTGGAAGATTTCTTTGACAAATATATCTGCCACGGGATATACATGAAACATCAATCCACTTTAGCCCTTTCCAAAATGCTCCAGAATATCCCATGGTCACACAATTCTCATTTCCACCACTGTTATTTGGTTCCCTATCTTTCCACTGTTCCACACCAACCCTTGTTCCATCTGTCCAATTGAAGTTAATTGTACCTGCTATTCGTGTCGCTCCAATGAATAGTGAGTGTGGGTGAGCTGTCAAACAATTATAAAAAATGTTTGGTATACAAAGTGGTCAAATTTTGATATCGTGTAACGTATTTTTTTGTTACGGTTTGCAATTATACACAAACCATCAAAATCACGCTGTTATTTTGTCGTTGTCACGTTGGTAGTGAGGTATCAGACTTTGGTAGTGAGGTATCAGACTTGTTTTGCTTACAAAAAGGAAAAATATAATTCACCTGACAAATTTCCGACTTTTTCCACCAAAAAATTTTGAAGTTCAGATGTTTTGACGTTTGCTACTGTAGCACTTTTGGCAGCACACGCTCTTTCAGCATCAGCATATGAATAAACAAATTTCTCTTTTTCAATATAGTACTCATGTCTTTCATATGAATACCAGGTTTGTGCATTGACAAGTGGCACAAGGAGAATAATATTAACCCATAAAGCTGCCATTTTGTGCTGTAAGCTGCATACAATTATCAAAGTTAGCATCAATGTGCTATAATGTGCTTTATATTTAAGCACCAATCTATCAAAACGAGAAAAACACTTGTTTCATTCTTGAAATGCAAACTGCTTTTAGACAACGAACTGATATTGAGACTCTCTATCATCTTCCACTGTGTGACCGTAGATGTGTTGTTATTTATCCACCAACTAAACACAAGTCATCTAAGATGGTAAAAAGTGAAGGAAACTTTGTGTTGTTTTTGTGGATGACGTGTGTAGCAATGTGTTGCTGTCACAAGCAACGTTCTGTTCTGTTAAACTATGGATCTGTGCATTTAACTCTCCCGCAGTTCGAGTTTGCATAATTTCATCCCATTTTGCACCTGATACATCATTTGCGTTGAGCGGGTGGACAAAGAATGTAAGCAATTGTTTTGTGGCTTTCAAATGCGAAATAAGCACAAAAAATTTCCGATTTCACATTTAAAAATAATTAACCAATCCATGTTTGTCGAAATCGATGGTACTTCAAGTTTCCTTTAAGGTTGTTAGTCATGTGTAACGTCATTGCTGTTGAAACAACTTCTCCGATTTTACAAAACCCCAAAACAACTCACATTTTTTTTCAATATTTTGTTAATACAACTTTTTACATATCGACACATATGTACCAACCTTGATTCTTTTTCCAGCTCAAAAATTGTATAACGCATAGAGTTTGATAATGAGTTAAAATATTTTGCCAATCTTCGTATAATCGTGTTTTTTTGTCCAAGAAAATCCCGAACTTAGCGGCTCAAGGGCGACCCCTAGCTACAGCAACTTTTTCAGAAAACGCCTCACACAAAATTCAGATGCTAATATTAATGGCAAATTTTATTTTACACCTGACTAATAGTCATAAAAAACAATAACAACGTGTAAATAATGATATAAATAAAACTGACAGAAAACAAACTTAAACATTTTTAAAACGTTTGTTGTTTTTTTCAGTCTCCCACACACGTCACTTAACAAATATAAATGTGAAATGTGGTGCTGCAGCTCATTAAGATGCAAACAACATTGCTATAATTGTTTTCATAGTTAAGTTTTCAGTTCTTAATGTGTCACTTACTAAAAGATACATGGGGTTGATCCAAAAAGGGTAAAGCGATTGATTACAATTTTACTTTTAACTAACACAGTGGTCGTATCATGGTTGTCATCCGCGTTTTTTCAACAAGCCAACAAGGCATTTTCTGCACTCTAGTTTTCATATACATTCGATGTCTTGACATCTTCTGTTGCAGCATACACTTCTACTTTGTTAAGGCTTACAATGTTTTTATAGGTATGACGTTCTTCCGTAGGTTCTACAATGTTATTGTAAGTGTGGCTTGCTTCGTTTGGACTGATAGTGCCGTTGTAGGCATAAGCTTCGTCTACTTGTTCTTCTGTTTTGTTGGAAACTTTCTTCGTCTTGACACTTTTACTTTCAGGTTTTTCGGTTACGATATTCACATAAGTTGATGCTTTGTTATGTTTGGAAGCTTCTTGGCGGGTGAGGTTGGTTTCATCTTCATAAACGAAACGATATCAACGTCAAGTTTTTTATTATGGTCCGCAATAAATTTGCGAAATTTAATTATTCTTTCGATATAAAACTTAACATAGGAAAAAAATAGCATAGGAAATCATAGGTAATTCCAGTAGAAGCTTTTAAACAGTATGAATTTGTTTCTTGTCCTGGGAGCAACTGTTTAGGAAGTCTGTCATCGTAAAATGTACATACGTTAGGTCAAGACTTACCAATTTCGGCATACTCATGGTTTTGAGGTTCGGCCTGCGTTTTAGACCTGCAGCACAACAAAGGAAAGATAAACCACAGTTTATTTTCCTTTTTTAACTTATTTCATACCTTTTGCGGTAGATGAGAAATATTGCAACTTCGGTGGCAACGACGAAAAATCCAGCAATTGATGGAAATACAACAATGAACAACGAGTTGCTTATCTCATCTGAAACAATATTTTTATTCAATGAAAGTGGAATCCAAAATTTTTAACAGGTTTTGGAAACAACAATATAACTAATTTTTTGTTACAGCGGCACGTTTAACAAAATTTCTCTGTGTTCTATAATGTTTCTTTGAAATTTGCTTTTCATTTGCTTTTAGATGATTCTTTTAGATTCTGCTTCTATTAAAAAATTCGGTATTGTTATTAGTTCTTTAAATATGTTATTTGTTTCTACACTACGGTATCTCTAAACTAAATCTGTTCCCATTTAATTTGAATTAACTGCTGTCGATAAGTCGATCTATTTAAGTGGTTATCCTAAAATACGTTACCTTGTATTTTGTGGTTGGTTATAATTTCATCAGTCGCTACAGTCGTGGTTGTAGTGTGGTTTTTTGGACGTGATGTTTGTTTGATTTCCAAAGATGTTGTAGAAGCAGTTGTAATCGTGGCAGTCGTTGGTGCTACAACAAGCAAAACATATTGACTCAACAGTTACTACTGCAGGGGTTGTTTACAATTGGTCAACCCATTCCAGCTAAGATATTACGGCGATGTTGCAACTGTTTGAAGTATCTTCAAGTGTTTATAATTATAAATTAGAAAAGCTATATAATAGTTTGAGTATCTTGTTTTATACAATTAGCTTTACCTGGAAGATTTCTTTGACAAATATATCTGCCACGGGATATACATGGAACATCAATCCACTTTAGCCCTTTCCAAAATGCTCCAGAATATCCCATGGTCACACAATTCTCATTTCCACCACTGTTATTTGGTTCGCTGATACTCCACTGTCCCACATCAACCCTTGTTCCATCTGTCCAATGGAGGTTATTTGTATCTGCTCTGCGTGTCGCTCCAATAAATATTGAGTGTGGGTGAGCTGTAAGACAATTATGAAAAACGTTTGATATACAAAGTGGTAAAATTTTGATATCGTGTAATTTCATTTTTTTGTTACGGTTCAAAATTATACACAAACCATTCACACTATTATCATCATGTTGCTGCTTTTTGTCTTTGTCGCGTTGGTAGTGAGGTATCGGAACTGTTTTGCTTACAGAGATAAAACAAAATTCACCTGACAAATTTCCGACTTTTTCCACCAGAAAATTGTGAAGTTCAGCTGTTTTGACGTTTGCTACTGTAGCGCTTTTCGCAGCACACGCTCTTTCAGCTTCGGCATATGAATAAACAAATTTCGCTTTTTCAATATAGTATTCATGTCTTTCATATGAATACCAGGTTTGTGCATTGACAAGTTGCACTAGGAGAGTAATACTAATCCATAACGCTGCCATTTTGTGCTGTAAGCTGCGTACAATTATCACAATTAGCATCAATGTGCTGTAAGGTGCTTTATATTCCAGCACCAATCCTTAAAACGAGAAAAAATATCAAAACTGCTTTTAGACAGAGAACCAATATGGCGGACTCTCAATCATTTTCCACTGTGTGACTGTTGATCAAATCTTTTATTCTATTTTAACTTGTTTGTCGAGATGTTATTCTCCAAACGTCGTATCAAGTCAGTGACCGTAGATGTGTTGTCATTTATCCACCCACAAGTCATCTAAGATGGTAAACTTTGTCACAGGATCTTGCAATGTATATGCTACGTCATGATTATAACGGAAACTTTGTGTTGTTTTTGTGGATGACGTGTGTAGCAATGCGTTACTGTCGCAAACAACATTATGTTTTGTTAAACTATGGATCTGATTTGTTGAACTATGGATCTTTGTTAAATATATTTAACATTGTCGCAGTTTGCATAGTTCATCAATTTATTTGCAGTTTACACCTGATATATCGGGTGAACGTAAACGTTACGTACTGTGGCTGTGGTTTAAATTTTTATTGTACACCTGATTAATAGTCGCAGAGAAAAAACAACGACAAAAATATAAAATCAACATAAAAAAGATTGACAGAAATGTAGTTTAATTTTGTTCAAAAACTTTTTCATGTTTTTTTTTTCAATTTGCCACACACGTCACTTACAATTGTCAATGTCAAACATGGTGCTGCAGCTCATTAGGATACAAATAACATTGTTACAGCTTGTTGTCATACCGAAGCTTTAAATTTATCACATACTAAAATACTGATGGGTCGATCCAAAAAGTTCAAAACTTTTGATAAAACTGTGAATTTAAATACCACATGGTTGTCATCAGCGTTTTTACAACAAGATTTTTGCTGCATCCTAGTTTTCATATACATTTAGCGTCATCAAATCCTCTGTGGAAGCATCCATTTCTACTTTGTTGAGGCTTACAATGTTATTGTAGATATGACGTTCTTCCGTATGATCTACAGTGTTATTGTAGGTGTGGCTTGCTTTGTTTGGACTGATAATGTCGTTGTAAGCATAAGCTACACTTTTCCCTTTAGGTTTTATGACGTTTTCATACTTTGATTCTTTGTTAGGATTCGAAACTGCTTGGCAAGTGAAGTTGCTTTTATCTAAAAAAAAACGATATTTCAGGCTTAAATTATTTGGGTGTTATCAAAAAACATTTGGCTGAATTTGAGCATTCTGGACATGATGTTGCAAAAACAATGCGCAATGTTGGCAGAGGCTCTCACACATCATGGTCTTTAGCAACTATCATCATAAAATACATACGTTAAACTAAGCCTCACCTATTTCAGCGTACGCATGGTTTTGTTGTTTTTCCTTATTTTTAGATCTAAAACAAATGAAAAGAAAAATAAACCACTCGAAATATTCTCTTTGTCAATATCATACGTGCCTTTTGCGGTAGATAAAAAATACTGTAACTCCGGTGGCAACGACGACAAATCCAGTAATTGGTGGAAATACAAAAATAAACCATGAGTTGCTTCCCTCATCTAAAACAAATTTTTTGTTCAATTTAAGGTGGAATCAAAATTTCCTGACAGTTATTGGAATCAACAATATAGATGTTGGATGTTTGGAAATCTCTGCACAACACATTTGTCCAACAATGGGTATGAAACAAACATAAAACGGTAAAGAAAACGTTAAACAAACAAGCAATACAATTTAGCTACGTCATGTCATAATGCTGACGCCAACGCTAGGTTATTATTGTGGGCTCAGTAGTTACTTGCAACGGTTTTAAAGACTTTTCCTTGTAGATTCTGCTTCTATTAAAAAATTCGTTATTGTTATTAGTTGATGAAATATGTTTTTTGTTTTTACACTGCAATATCTTTAAATTAAATCTGTTTCTATTTAATTTGAAGTTAAGTAGTTATCCTGAAATACGTTACCTTGAATTTTGTGGTTGGTTATAATTTCATCAGTCGTTACAGTCGTTGCTGTAGTGTGATCAATTGGACGTGATGTTTGTTTGATATGCAAAGTTGCTGTAGAAGCAGTTGTGGGCGTGGCAGTCGTGGGTGCTACAACAAGAAAAACGTATTGAATCAACGGGTAGTGCATAGGTTGTTTAAAGTTGTGCATCCGCTTAAGCAACATATTACGGCGATGTTACAGTTGTTTTAAGTATTTTTAAGTGTTTATAATTATAAATTAGAAAAGCTATATAAAAGTTTGAGTATCTTGTTTTATACAATTAGC
>QXVZ01012756.1:0-10294 GCA_008931825.1 Phallusia fumigata | reverse complement strand
GACATTACTTTCCACAATTGGCACAGGCAAGAAAGAACGTGCAGCAACTGTTTGTTCCCTACCTTCCACCTCAACCTGGTGAACTCGCTGTGGATCATTTCAAAGACACGATGTGTGATTTGTGTGACAACGTACACCCGTACCCAGTCACTTATCACATGAAGCAGGTAGGCATGTTTAACGCAGGTATTTTTTTAGACAATTTACTTGCCGAGAGCATGAATACATTTCAAAACAATTGGTGCGTACATCTTAGAAACGTGAATATAAGAAACCTTTATGTTTTCATGCTGTGAATAAATACTTGCATGTTTGCCACAAGCCTTATTGCATTTCTGATAATGGCATTATGTATTGACATTTTTCAAGAAGGCAATTTTACCAACTATTTTGGGCAGCATATTTAGGATAAAAAATATGAACACACTTAGTCATGTGTTGCTTAAATCGTTGTGTTTGTCTGACAATGTTTTTGATCCAGGTATCATGGTACTGTAATATCAAAATTTGTAAAAAATTGCTGTTTTTTTGTTAAAGATCGTTTTGTAATTTGTAGGCCCATCCAGGATGTAGTAAGTATGCTGGTGGACTCGGATACAACAGCAGCGGACATTACTGTGGGGGTTGGGCGGGTGAATGTGGGGATGGTGGGATCGGAGGAAGCACCTGGTATCTGCTGTGTGTCGACTGCAGGGGGAAGTAAGTACAGCATCCATAACATGGTGCTTAACTCTTTTGTCAACTCAACACTCTTTGGAATATAAATATCCTGTGTGGTAGCAGGTCAATTTGGTTCAAGTCATGATTGTTTATAAATACTCGACTTCACTTCACCTCACTCAAGTCACATCCAGTAAAATACTTAACTTGACCAAATGATAAATGAGTTTCCCATAAAATAATAAACTTTTTGTGCTAAATGAGTTTCTTAGCCGTCGATCTTCTGTAACTAACACATTTTACCTAAGCCAATCTTCCTCTTTTTGTAAAATCCATTTATTGTTGAAGTGGTAGGGAATTAAACACTATACAACCCAAGATTTTTGTTTAAACTTGAACATATTATTATAGCTACTCTGGTTTAAGCCATGTTACTGTAAACTTAAACTTCCTGGGTGAACAACCTGACTTGACTTGTAACCCAGATGCAAAAAATTATTCCCAATACTTAGTTATTTCATTCAAACTTGATCATAATAATATTTTATAATACTTCTAGGTATATGGCAAACAAAGGCAATGCATCGGGTTCATCGAAAAAGGATGATGTGAAGAATGTTGGAGATTGGAAGAAACAATTCCACAGAATTCTAACTCAACCGGCAAATGCTCATCAGGTAGTTTGTAAAAAAAAGATGTGCTCGAAAATGTGGTGACAAAATGCACTAATCCATTGAGTCAAGCCGAGGCTTTAACAGTTGGCCACAAAGTCGTCAACTCCACTAATGTTAAGTAGGGCATAAAAACGAGTACCTGGTGCTTAAACAAACTACTGGTTATTGCAATTGCAAACCTGTTTAAATTGCTGTGAGAAAATTTTCAGGGATTTGCAATGATGGTCATGTTGCATTTAAGTAAAGTACAGCTTCAGCCTTTGATACTCTGATTGCTTGGTACTGCTTTTGCTCACTATAAGCTTATTCGTTTTAGATTATGAAAAGCAACTCCATGTTTTTACTGGACCTTGTCAGTTCATCCAATGGAGCGAGTCAGTGCATTGACATCGCAAAACAAAACACAACAGGTGGGAAAAATTTCCAAGCATCTTAATAAACAAGATTATAATAAAGATTGAATTTATACCAATTAGGAACAATGGCTTGAAAACTGTGAACATATTTTTTAGAGCTACAAGAAAAATGGAGAGATGAAGCGGTCACATCAAAAGCCATGTCATGGGATAATGTTGGTAAGTGTTAACTAATTTTTTCATGTTTGTACTTTGTTAAAAGAATATGACATCCATTTTACATCTCATTACCTGAGTATAATCATAAAAACTTTGCTATTTCCTAAAATATAAATTGGCTGCAATATAGTGCCGAAGATAGCACACCATACTGTCCCACCACAAACACTCGAGGGTACAAGCACCCCCAGTCAATAACCACTAATCTAGTGCTTAAAGTTATGTTAAAAAATCAGAATATTTCACATTTACAAAACAGTTTGTTGTAAACGTTGTAATATTTGTTGCAGATTTGCTCCCACTTTCGAAGTATAGCCACTGTCCATTTCCAGCTGTCCCATGTTCGTATCTGGTGAACATTGGGGAGGTGAAACAAAGCCCACAATCTAACAAACAGCAAGTGTAAGTTTACAGCATAACTAATATTATTTTTCGGAACAATAATGATGGACACACTAATTTTATCCTGAGAATTGTGGTATTCTAGTTGGAATTTGAATCTTATTGACTGAGCAACAATGCAATTTTTAGGATATATGATGTTTATGTTATATTCTTTTCCCATTATTGAATAAAATTCAGAAATAAAGATTAAGACTGTTCAGATAAACATTCGTAAAAAAATATTTTTTTTTTCAGGAATAAGCTCAGACCAAGTGCGGAATATCGGAACCGGTCTCTCTCAAGTCAGGTGACTCCCTCAAGTGGTCACTTTAAGGGAATCTTGCAAAGATTGTCGACGACACCTGAGGCAACTCCTCTTAAGGTGAGTGTTTTTATGAGTCTTGTGACAGAAATGAGTCAGAGCGAAAATTTTGTGCATTGTCAGAGTGAAACCAAGAATTTCTACCGACGGAGTCGTCTCATGCGATCAGTTTCCACTGGCTCACAACCAAGTGATCAAAAGGCGAAGCACAACAATAACGAGGATCTTTCTACAGGTTGGTCTTGACAGTTAACTCTAGGGTCAAACAGCTAAATTTAGCTTTGTCAGGAATTCTATGACCATCCAAATGCTTTTGTTTCTTGCAATTGCAAAAGCGCTCCATGGTGCGCTCAGCTGATTTTCTTATGTTTATTCACAAATTTATTAAGTTTTTAGTATTACCATTGCTCTGCTTAGACATACACAACACTGCAGTTTTAGCCCTTTTATAGTCTCCAAAGTGCTGCTAAATCTCTTCCAGGCACAGGATCTCATTTGCTTCACCACCCCTCTCCGTCGATGCTAAAACTTATGAAGCTGTGTGAAAATAACAACATTGCCAGTGAGGTTGTTTCACATTCGAGCGTCTTGGCATTTGTCACACAACGACATGACCTTAAATCTCTACATCTGACCTTGCAAATGACCTTGAGGAGAGCTGCACTGCGGGTATATGTGCTACAGGTGATTTGATACTATTACAACATACTTTTAAAGATATTAATTAGTGTATTTCAGATGTGGTCAACACATGGAACACGTTAGCTTTTGTATTAGCTTCACAAGATTTCTAACGATAGCATTTTTAAATCTAAATACCTGAAAGTAAAAAAATATTCATCAACTGGTTGGTTACAGACGTACTTTTCTAATTCTCATGATACATCTCAAAACAAACAGCCAACACAGTAATGTTATTATTAGCTGTAGCTTGATTATTGTTGGGAATGTGACCTTATTACGAGCTAGTCGATTGTGTATTATAACAAAATTCTAGTCAATCCTTTGCGATGACAAGTCTGCCACCCCTGGTGTAGTTTGTTCCTTGATGAATTGTTGCCACTTTTTTCTACAGGCGTTGACTTGGCTGCTGAGAACTGTGTGCACTGAAAACTGCATCCACGACATTCTGTGGTACTTCGTTTGTGCTCTTGCTGAAACCGACATGACCGACAACAAAAATGAAACTGGGACTCCAGATACAGGGGGAAGTGAATCATCTGATGAAGATATAGAGGTAAAAATGGAAATGATGAGACAATTGCAGCAGAACTCAATGTTGTTAAAAATTTTGATTCTTCTGTATTTTCTACGCTTGTTTGGATCTGCAGACATTTGCTTTTTATCAGCGAAAATAAAACTGTAGTTACATGGAACTAAAATATGTGTGCTAAAGTGACATGCAAGGAAAGTTTAAAACCCTCATTGGTAAAACTTGCCCTTACAACTTGTCTAATCTGGTGATATATATATATATATCAATATTATACAGCAATACATACATGTTTGTATTTCTTTAACAAATTAACAATGAATTTCCTACAGGAAACAAAAGCTTTATGTCAGCATCCTGTCAAGCACATGGCATTAGCAGGCCTCGATTCAATGAGACCGCTTGTTGAAGCATTTCATGGATTCCTACAAACTGTGGCTGACGTGATGATGCATTTGCCTGCTAACAGTCCTGTACAACTAATGGCCATCAGGTTGCTACGATTTTAAACTAACTCTCAAATATAACTAATTTGTGTGACATGAAAATAAAAAAAATGGTTTAAAAGAACCCTTATACAAGCAAAAGTTTAGTGGTTTGACAAATTAATCAAGTTTGGGTACTGTTGCAACTTTGCATAACTATCTAGGTTTCAAAAAACACATTTTTCCCAAAAATATGTGAAGTTATACTCTTCTTGCAGTTGTGTAGATCAAAATTACCACATTTTTGGGTTGTTGGGGTTTGACTACACAGAGCACAAACTAAACGTTATGATTCTAAGGTGTTGGAGCTTGCGTGTGCTGCCCTCCGATCATCACTTCCTCCATGAGAGTCAAGTCTTCTCTCACATCAGCCAGATTCTTTCCAAGGTCGATCTGAAGGACAATAGCAACGGCGATGTAACTCTGTTGAAGAAGAAACTTGTCAAGATCAAACCAAAATCTTCATCATATGTTCCAGTTGCTGCCGTTGTGAACTTCCAAATCAAAGTAGTTTTTAAAACTGATTAACAAAAATATTTCATTAAAGCACAATCCTGCAAGCGCACGTTATAAAAAAACCTTCAGTTGGAAATTGAGTCTGTATGTTGCTTTTTAATGTTGGGTGCTTGCGTAGAATGCATTTATTACTGCCCTAAACTTTTTGAAGTAAAAGATACAAATGTGTATATTGATACTGTAAAGAAATTGTCAAATCATAAGTTAACTTATGACAGCCTGTACACATGGCATATGATGAAACAACTTCCTGACAAGGGTTGTAAAATTAGTTTATGCTGCTGTACACATGTTTCTTTAATTAACAAAAGCCAATAAATTTGATGCCTAATCAACAAAACCAAAAATATGAACAAAAGTCTTCTCAATTTGCATGTTCTGCATTTTCATGAAAATGATTTTTTTCAAGGATGATGGATGTGTAGTTGAACCAAAGGTTATTGCATCCCAAGACTTGACCCAAAAAGTGCACATAAAAACTTCCAGCCATTCTGCAATAGCAAGCAGTCTCACTGATGGTTCAACTGAAACCTTTTGGGAATCTGGTAAAACATTTTTTTATGCGAACGCTGTTGATTTTTTGTTGTTTTGTTGTTAGTTTTAAAATCAGTGGTTTACTAAATTTATTTGTAGTGTGTTAAATTTTTGTATTTATTGCATTGAAGGTGATGAAGACAAGAATAAGCCAAAAAGTATCACAGTTGATGTGATGAGTGACAAGGATGGTCACAAGAAGAACAACAGAGACCTGCTCATTGAGGATATATACGTGCACATAGACAACACACGCGATGTGCAGGTTGCAATAAATTTNATGAACAGACATCTGCTAAATATGAAAATCTGGCCTTACTAGTGTGGCATTTAGGGAATTAGGTTACCCTCTTTGTTTAGGAGGAATTAAAAAGTTTTTTGTTCAAAACGATTTGTTTATGATTTTTTGAAATTGGGTGTGATATCAAATATTTTTTATCAACTGGATGACATTTTGTTGCAAAATTAATTCAGTTTAAAGTGTTATAATGCAGTATAGGCCATACTTGTCACAAGAGACTTAACTAAAAATGGTCAAATTGCTATACACTTGACTTTTTAGAAGCAGTTTTTAAATTATAAACTCTGTCGTTTTTTTGACATACAAAACATGATGATTTTTAAACCTGACCTACCACTCTGGAATAGACCCTTGTTAACAACAACAATGTTTGTTGCAACTTATAACTTCACTTTAACTCTTCATGTTGATCAACTTAATCTGTTTTTGTAGAAATTCAAAATAGAACTCCGTGGTCCAGACAATGGTTTAAGAGTTCGCCAGATTAAAGTTCTCGGCTACAACCATGATGAAGGTCCCAAGTTAATGCCACAATTATCTGCTAAGCTGCTACAAGCACAAACCTGCGAGGCTGAACTACTCAAGGTTTTCAAACTGCTCACAGCTGAGGTAAATCCAAAACACAGTTTTTAGTGAAATGTACATAAACCAGTGGTTTAACCTTGCAGTAATTGCCCACATTTGGGTGATTAGCTGAAAAGAGCACTGTTTTATATTGAGTATGGCAGAGCTAACAAAAAAGACAAATAGGATTTTGGTAAATTGTGGAAAATATAAATTTGGTCATAACAGAAGTAGGTTGTGGAGGAAAAAGGGTTAAGAGCCACTGGTTTAAACAGGCAGTGAACAGTGCACAACTTCAACAGAAAAATTTAAGTTATTACATTTGTGTAACACAGTGGTCAGCAAACTGTGGGCCGCCCAGTACTTTTTAGTGGGCCGCTCAAACCTTACTGCGTGGGGCCGCGTGGTGTATTGCACCCTTACTTATGTGGGCGGCGTGGTGTATTGCACCACATGTAAACGGTGATTATTTGACATGACAAATATTTGTTTGAGGGATGCATTGTGATGAAACAAACAACAGTTATTTGACAAAACAAAATTAATTGTTATGTAACAAATGAATTGTGATGGAACAATAAATGTCTGGAACTCATGAATAGCAAAGTAAAGTGTACTCGACATGAATTTAATTGGCCAATTTAAACAAACAAAAATGTGGTTTTATACACAAAAAAGATTGATTAATGTTAGAAGACATTTTCAATGCAATTTTATGAAACAAACTTGCTTGTGTGGGCCTCCTGTTAAGATTAAATAGGGAATTTGGGCCTTTGTAAAAAAAGTTTGCTGACCACTGGTGTAACACAATCGCTAATATTTGCATAGCTTTTGTTGGTTGTTTCTATAGTAACGGCAGCTTTTTTCAAAACAATTTACAAAAATGCATTGTTTTTTTTACCAAGAATTGTGAACCCAAACTTGCTTTGCATAGGGTGTTTTTTGCAGCATATAAAAGTGGAATGTTTACATTTCTAACGTGTTGTTAAATCTGGGAAAACATTTTCATTATTTGCCTTTTTCGTGCAGCAATGTAAAAAATCCATTGCATTTTCAAGGTGTTTGGTCAACTGCTATCAGAGGAAACATCAACAGTTACGAACAGTGCAAGCACGCCCACTAGTGCTGAATTACCAGCTGAAGAGGTTAAACCCCTGAAAGATGATGTTTTAATCCCTTCAACCTCTGCTACTCCTGCAAGTCCTCGGGATGTTGATCCCAATCTCCGTGAACACATGGTTGGGATCTTATTCAGTCGAAGCAAACTGTCCACTTTGCAGAAAAAGGTTGGAATATTTGTTCTTTTTTTCCGTCTCATTTTCTGTAGTTTTTATTCTGGTCAAGTTTTTAAAGAAACTTTGTACCCAGCCCCAGTACTTTTCACTACCCTCCAGTTTGGTTTTCCAATGGCTTTATGTCTTAAACCAGTTTCTTCAACCTTTTTTCTTGTAATGCGATCTAAACAGCTAGTTGATTTGGAATGACAATATTTGCCTCGTCAGTGTGTTCTATTTTTATTTCCCAATTTTCTCTCAGGCGCCCAATGTTGAGCCAATAATTTTTTTTCCTACAGGTGTTTGAACATACCGTGCAAGCAATTCACAACGAGGCATCCCACATCCGAAAAACTTGGGAGGTGTCAATAGATGCCACTGCTCCAGTACCTAATGTAAGTATAGTGGAAAAGGCGGTTAGACTCTTTTTGCTGTTATTTTTCTATTTGGTAGAGATGGATTGAACCGGTACCTACATACTTGGGTACCAAGCATTGTCAAACCCTAGTTATAAAGTTAGAATCATTGAAAGCTTTCTCAAATTACCTTTGGGTTTGATTATCTTAGTAAAATGGAAAAATTTTGAACACTTTCGTTTCAAAGACTACAAAATGTTACCACAACCTAGACTTTGTCATATATGTTTGACATCAAAATACATTGAGAATGCTCAGCTGATCATCAAATTTTGGTGTGAGATGCTTAATAGCACAAACAAAACAACTACAATTTAGCCTGTTTGTTTTATGTTACACTCCAAGTTTCTTACATTTAATTTCACCAAAATACTCAAGCCGTTTCCGATGTATCCTTTTCTATCCATGTAGGCTCCCAAGACGATCGACATGGACAGTTATTGCTTTGAGTTGCTTTCCATGATTCTTGCCTTAACTGGTTCCGACGTCGGTCGACACTATGTCGCCCAGCAGAGCGTTCTTATTCAGGATCTTGTGTCTCTACTTCACACTGGCTCACCAAGAATACAACGACAGGTACAAGTCTCAACCTGTGCCTAACAATAAGATATTGGATTTCTGATGTACTACATCTGCCTGCTAATGTGCTGGACGTTAAGTAAACAATGACATTTACTTTAAGATTACGATAATGTTTTTTGTTTTCTGTGTATTTTTGTTGTTTAAAATACTGTAAATGTAATTTCTGATCAAAATGTTATTGTATTTGTAGTTGTATTTGTAGACTACAGGTAAATGTTTCAAGTCACTGTACCTTTGAACTAATTTGTAAACATTGTTAACAGGTTACCCTGCTTTTAAGAAGAATTTTGTCAGAGGTAACTCCTGGACGTTTGGCTTCAATCTTAGAAGCAAGGGTCCCAACACAAGATAAGTTGACTGAATCCATGTCTGAGGTGAGATAACTAGAAATTAAAAAAATGTTTTGTTTTGATTTTATGAGCTGCAAAACCCGAGAAATAAAACGGTTTTGGTTTAAAGTGGTTTGAATGTTTGGTTGGAACTTGAGACAGGCTAAATCTTTGGATGGTAACAGATATATTCTGGCAAAAACGCCCTAAACCGTCTACCTTAAAGTATATGGGTTTAAGCTCTTCCAAACCGCTAAGTTTTTTGCATGATGTGCAGTGAGTGTATGAAGAAATGTTGTACTTTAATTATTGCTATTGTCTAATTAAATAGAGAAGTTCCTGACTTGGTTTTTCACCAATTTGACAACCCAACAACGTTTTTTTTACTTGTTACAGACATCATCGTGCAGTTCATTATCAGAATCACCAGAAAAGTCAGAACCTCGTATCAGTATTCTTGATCCTCTACTGACATGCATATCTAAATCACTAAGCGTGCAAGTCAAACGTGCAGCACCGGTTGAACATCAAGTAAGTGGGGAAGGTGATGCTGCTATTACCCTGAAAGCTGGAAAGAGAACTCAGTCAATCACCATGAATGGTATTTTCACTCAAAGGTAATTGTTTATGTGTTTTGATTTGCCTAAAAAGCATAGGGTTGATATTTTTTCTCACTGGAAACTTGCTGGTAAATGTAAGTTTGTCGTGGTAATGGTCCACTTGCATATCTCGGTGCCGTTGGTGCGTTCAGTCAATCGCTAAGTCCACTACTCATTTTTAAAACTGCAATTGCCCAGTATGCCTTTTGCAAGTTTTCCCTGGTAGGAAACCACTGGTTTAACTTGTGAGAGGCTGACTGCACCTGCAGTACCTGGTTTTCCAGTTTGTTGCCAATGTTTTTGTATTGCTACAGAATGTAGACCTAGTTTTTCCCAAAAAATTATTTTTGCATGCTTTAACATACTTTGTAAACTTCCAATTTTATGCTTAAAGGCCCGCTATTGACAGCACAATGTGGTGGCTCCGTGGAACAATGAATGACAAGACGATTGTTGAAGCCGTCATGAAACTGTTGCTGGATATGGCAGAGGTTTGTTGGAGCCCTATAACTTGGTTTAAATCTAATTGTGGAAAAGATTTGATAGTAGGCTGTGATGCGATGTAGAAAAAAAGCAATTCGTTTTAACTGATTGGTTTTCATCAAGCCCAATATTGCTGTTTTTACCATTCATAGGAAGCTGTATTCAGTTAATTTATAAGATGCCACCGAACCACATAAAGCAAAGTGTTATATAAGAACTGAAAAACAGCAGACCATGGTTCTCATTACTACTGTCTGCCAGTCCTGTTTTTTTTCCTATGAAAACAATATTATACAAACAAACAATATTCAAAATATTGCCATGGTTTATTCAGACAGCTTTAATTTCAATTCTTTTAGAACCAAATCAGCCCACAATGGTGT